>SNQJ01S0125395.1:4680-15259 GCA_010110895.2 Picea sitchensis | reverse complement strand
AATATGGGGTCCATACAACCTCTATGGTCACAAAATTCATTTTCTTACTCTTAATTGGATACCCTATAGTAGGCCTCTTCCACTTCAATGCCAAATGGATTAACCATAACATCTCTTAATCAATTCCCAAATCACAAGGAACTGTCCATAAGGGTATTATCCCTTATATAAAAAAAATCATAATTGAAAGAGGCTTTGTCCACCCATACTAATAGACAACATTACAATTTTCAAACAAGTTCATTTATTTTTTGAACTCATACAACCTCTAGCGTTGTAACCAATGTCCATTTTTTGGTTCATAGGCCACACAATCCTATTGCCATAATTATTTATTATTGATGCTTTGCTTCTATGCTTCTCCTTGATTCTTGCAGGCTTAATTCTCCTCAATCCAAGATTATACAAACATTTTCTTGTGGCCTATCTTTGGCCCATCCAGGCCTAGAGTTTGAAATATTCTATGATACCACTTTGTAACATACCCGACCCCTTAAGCCTTCCTTAGGATGGTCGGGTGTCAAACATTTTTCTTCTAAAATATCACTTTAACTCTGATTCTGAACCCATGAGATAATTCTTCTCCTCAATAGATTTCCAAAGATTAAAGTTACTCTCAATTTCGAGCTTTAGGAAGAAATTTGTGGCTTCCCAAAGAATACAGGGCCTTCAGCCTTGATGACATCATCGCGTCCATGCGACATCCACGTGTACTAATCCAAATATGCTAATTGACGTCACCAGCCTACTAAAATCCACATGGACCAATGTAGCGCTTGTTGCAGACGTGTCCTGTGGTCAAACCATCAGACATAAGCCTCCAAGCTCTCCAGCCTGCAACACTATTGGGTTCAACTTTGCACGTATGGACAATTCCATGGGGTGATCAACTCTCCATGTGCCTTTCTCTCCCTGTGGTTCGCATCCTGCAAGACCTGTGGCCTCATGCCCGCGACCTCTCCAACTTAATGTGCGTATGAAACTCTCCCGCAGGCCGCAGCCTGCGACAACCAACCCTCCGCGAGATCAGATTGACCATATCAAGAACGATCAATGGTCCATATTTGCATGGATCTCAAACATGCTCAACCAATAAACTTCACTTGCTCATCCTAACTCTACCACCAGAGGATACATATCCCCTCTCCACGTGTCACCATCTAGCCATGTGACAAATTTCAAAATTCCTACCCCTGTTGACGTATCCCTTGACACAACGTGCCCACATGGCATGCTGACTCAACAAGATGAAGTGGTGCTCTCCTTTCACACTTGGCCCTCTCAAGGTGACAAGCACGTCTGACAAATCAAATGTTTGGAAATCATTCTGATCAATGATCTAGATAAGCACAGGTTCCTAACTCGCGCGACCTTTAACCAACCTCTAAGTTTGATAGATCTAATAGTTCGGATCTGTTCCTCACCAATCTAGTGGCTCCTATCATTCTCAGGCTTGAGCACGACCTTTTCCAGCATTTCACACTTTGTTGACTTCTCGGTTCCTTCGCAGCCCACGATCCACAAACCAATTGGACTCCATCCCACAGACTCTTCTCCATGGACCCTCTTCTACAATCCTAACTCTATGAGACCCTTCCACAAGCTTAACTCTGCAAGATCCTTCCACAAGATTGACTCCATGAGGCCCCTTCCGCAAGCTTAACCCTGCAAGGCCTTTCCCACCCATGAGACTTTACCCACAATCCTTACCCTTAAATCTTCTCTATAGATAATTGAGACCACCTCTCACTTGTCGATGGGCGGCTTGAATTCGTCCTCAACACTTAGTTGAATTCACTCGTTTTCACACTTCCCCACAAATCATTCTCACGGCCTGCCACTTGGGCTCCACTGACGACCTCTACTACTTGGCCTTCACCACGTAATCGGTTACGTGGAAAACATGTCATCTCCACACGAGCATTCTGTCAACATCACCTCACCATCATCGTGGTTCTGCTATGACACTCTGCAAGTTATGTGCCTGAGAAAATTTAATTAAAAGGGTGACTTCAATCCCGACGAAATCTTCCAACTCACGTGTTAGGACTCTACACTAAGGCATTTCTATAAACCATGATTTGTATAATGCAAACTTTCCATTTCCATACACACACAAACCACTTCAATGCCCCTCATAGGGTCTTGAAGCCAAGGATTTCAGGTTACCTATGCAGGCATTCAATAGAACAATAACCAGTATTGAATATATCCTAACACAAGAATTATCATAGATTCATGCCTTTATTATGTTCCTCAACTTATTATTTTGATCTCCTCTCATAGGAGAATCAAATATAGGAGTTGTACTACTGTGTACACATGAAAACATAGGCATATAGCTATGCAATGTCCTTATAGATTCATGCTTACAGTCATTCATGGACCTTTCACATGTCTTCAATCACAAGTCTAGACTACTTATGCAGAAATTCAAGAAAATATAATAGGGATGGTAATTTAGCTTATACACAGTAAGATTACAAGGTTCACACAACCATTCATTCATCCATCATTTCTTATATACTCATGAATACGAAAATAGGCACAAGCTATTTATTATAACCAATGCACAGAGGATAGAGAACACTTATTTTTTTATGAGTTGTAGCTAGCTCAATTGACTGTGGGTGAGCACTTTTCCACCCAACCATAGGCTCAAACACATTGTTCCTTTCTATAATATGGCCACACCCATGTCACACCATGATACCATCAGGGGATTCCTCATACTCTCATAGAAAATTCTGGGTTAATTGTGAAGGCCACTTTCCTTCACTAATGGACTACCGAAGGAATCCATATACCCACAGAGACCAGGGCCACCATGAATCTCTTTGGTGTCTTCCTAGTTGGCTATAATTGAACAAGGGAGGATTTTCACTGCCTCAGTACCCTCCCCTTTTAGTGTCGATTCTTATCCCAGAAAGCATCAGATTCACGACTCCCTATGCTCCAGTTGGGTCTGGGTATTCTCTGCTCGAACTTGTGGACTTTTCCACATTTCCATCAAGAGATTACTTGTCTACTCATGGGTTCTTGCTACCCATTTTTGTTCTTCCTTCTCCTACATGAGATCTATCTCTATTGCATGAGCTTTTGCCTCCTGCAAGTACAACATCCTCTACCTGTAGATTTTAACCCTGTACAATATTTACTGCAAACATATTTTCAATAAAAGAAAAAAAAAGATACAATGGAAAATACAAACATTACACAAAGATTTTCCCCTGGAAACCCAAACCAGGAAAACCAACATATTCTATAATCATTCATAGTGATACATTTTTTACAATATAATATACATATAGGATCCAGCGACATCCAAAACCCTAACCCAATGACTTCGATTAGTCAACAACCCTAATTCCTTAACCGTAAATAGAAAACCATCAGCAAAAAAATATTTGTCGAAAAACCGCCCAACAATCGACATGAAAATCGAGGCAACACGAAAAACGAGGAAAAAATGCGACACGTTTTTGGATGCAAAAAAAAATTCTCGGGGGCGTTGCCCCCGAACCCCTGAGCGCCCAATGCAACTCAGGAACTACTACTCGTGCAAATAATATAACACATACCCAACATTCTCCCACTTGTTGTTTTCTTTGCATATAGAGGGTTACAGGGTTACATAGTCAACAATGCCCATGGATCCTCTACACAAAGAAAACTTCTCAGTGCTCACAGATTTTGTTAATGAATCTACAACATTCTTCAAAGTGTCCACCTTCATCAACAATACTTTCTTTTCTTAAACCATGTATCTCTCAAATTGATATTGAACATCAATATGCTTTGTCTTTGAATGATAAGTCATGTTCTTCACCAGAAAAATTGCACTCTAACTGTCACAATATATCCTTACAACTTGTTTTACCAACCCAATACCTAAACACAATCTTTGTAACCATATGTCTTCCTTACTTGCATGAGTGGCTTCCATGTATTCATCTTCTGTAGTTGAAAGTGCCACAACAACCTATCTTTTGCTCATCCAACTTATTTCTCCTCCAAACAGGTTAAACACATACCCACTTGTAGATATCCTACGATCCATCTCTCTAGCCCAACCCGCATCCAAAAAGCCATGTATATCCAACACTTTGTCCAATCCCATTCTTCCTTGGTAGCACAATCCATAGATAGTTGTGCCACGCAAATACCTGAAAACCCTTTTTACTGATGTCCAATGCTCCTTCCCTGGTTTTGACATATACCTGCTCAAAACTCCCACTGCATGTGCAATGTTTGGTCTAGTACAGACCATTGCATACATCAAAATGCCAACTGCACTTGCATATGGAACATGAGACATGTCCTCCTCCTCTTCCTATGTCTTGAGACACTTATCCGCAAATAACTTTACACCAAAAGGAATAGGGACCTTTACCAGTTTACATTCCTGCATATTAAACCTCTGCATTCTCTTTTTCCGATCTCTTTTAATTTACATGCCCAAAATGCAATTTGAAGTACCGAGATCCTTCATGTCAAATTTAGAGGACAACTAATTTTTCACATCCTGGATAATCTCCTTGTTGTTTCCTATCAGCAACATGTCATCCACATATAAGACCATATAAATCAAATGATCACCAATTAATTTAAAATACACACAATGATCCCTTCCTTCATATGACCTCGGGTTGTGCCCAAGCGCCAACTCAAAGGGATCTTCGAAGCTTCAGGCTTCGAGTGTTCTCGACACACCTGAATCCGAATTCGTCGAACTCCGAGCTGGTAAACACACATTGACCAGATCTACGGTCCACACTTCTTTCACAACCAATGACTGAGATTTACTTCGGGACTTCGACATTCAGGAGTTTTGAATGCTCCAAACACCTATTTCCTCTAAAGTGCTTTGTACCCAGAGTTACAGATCGAGCGCCACATGTTTTCCTTGATCAACGGTTGATATCCGTCATTTGACCCGCTTCGGGTGACTTGCAGTCAACGCTCCTCTGTGTTCTTTCTTCCGGAGTACCAATCCTCCGAAGTAACAGATATCACACTACGCGTCCTATTCCAATTGATGATTCTGATGAACTTCGACACTCCAGCCTTCGGGAGTTCGTGCCTTTACTCTTCAATTCATCCAGAGTGACTTTCCCCCGGAGTAAATATCCAGTCTCCACGTGTCCAACGAAGGACGACTAGGATGATTCCTTACCTTTGGAGCTTCGGATGACTTTCGATGAATGCTCCACTTCCTTTCCTCTGGAGTTTGTGATTCCGGACTCCACGATATGCTAACGCATGTCCCTATCATATCGTCGGTCGTGATTTACTTCGACAGTTTGGGATTCGAGAGTTCTCAACTTGCGCGACCCCACTTTCATTCGAAGTGGCTATCTTTCGAAATGGAAGATCTGCTGACACCTATCCTCAGGTGACGGATGACTCAGATGAACTCTGACTCTCTGGCCTTCAGGAGTTCTTGTTCAACACACTCCCTTTTCTCCCAGCATGACTTTTCTCCGAAATGGAAGATATTTTGCCACATGTCTCTTTCCAATGGACAACTGGGATGACTTTGGGACTCTGACCTTTGGAAATCCTCGTGCCTTCACACTTCGATTCTCTCAGAGTGACTTCTCTCTGGAGTGCAGGATATGATGACACCTATCCCTTTGGCTTGGATGGCTCATATCTGCTTCGGCTCCCGGCTCTTCAGGAGTTTTGTGATGCAAAATCCTCTTTTCTACCAGATTTGGTCAGTGTTGGGATGACCACAACCTTAATCTAACAGTCTGAGGGTATCTACGTGACCCCAACGATTTACGACCCATAACTTCCATTCAAAGGTCCCTTGGGTCCAAGTGTGTGCCACTCCAAGAGGGACATCTGGCAATGTCGTCACTTGACACATGCCCCCCCACATGATCTCGATGTAATACACATGTCCCCACGATTGAACGGTCATGGGGGATCCAGAAGGATCCTTAGATCCATGGTCCACATTAACTTCAGGACTTTGGGGGTTTTGGTGTTACCAAACCTCTATCCTCCCGAAGTGGTCAATGTCGGTCTGACTATATCATAGATCTGACGGTCGGGATAGTTCCCGGGCATCCTCAGATCTATGGCCCAGATTAAGTTTGGGACTTCGGGGGATTCACCTCTTGTGCGACGAATATGCTCAATTCGTCGGACCCGCGAAGTTTGAATGACTCTAAGGGTTAACGCCTGTGTTCTTTCTCTAGATCTGATGATCGTGAAGAAATATGGCTCCTCCCAAACTAATCTCATCCATTTGTCTTTCAAACGAAAGGATCTCTCCTTTCGGGGCTTGAATCTTGCTATCCCTCCTTAGCTTTGTCAGCTCCTTAAGTACTTAGGTATTTTGTGCTATTTCTCCTGAACTTAAGACTTAGAGAAATATTTCATGCACCCCTTTAGATCATTTATCAACTCTAGAAATTAAGGGGTTTCTCGGTCTCTGCCCGCCTCGCAGAGACTCTGTGCATACATGCACTACCTCTTCTGAGATTAACAGACTCCTTCCTTCAGAACGATTGGGAGTGTCGACATGCACACATGAGGCCATGCTCAAGGTCAACAAATTCACAGTTCATTTATTTTAACTTGAGCCACCAGGTGGCTCAGGGATTTACGCGTACAAGCCATAGAATTCCTTATTTTCTTAAATGCACAATTAGGTAGAATTAAAGGGATACAACATAACCATTGAGAAAACATGCACATCCCTACAACATTCATAGGATATCCAACTTTAATTCACAGTTACCTCTTAAATACACAGGATATGAGAATACTTACCTATTACAGGTTGTAGCCAACTAACTGACTGTGGGTGTTTTCCTTTCCACCCAACCATAGGCTCATATGGATTCATTCTCAGCACTCTGGACACCCCCATGCAAAGCCATGATATCACCTGGGAATTTATGCCAATTCTCAACGGTCCTTTCTCTTTCACATCTTTCGCGAGGTCTATCAGATGCTTCCTCAACATCAATCTCATGGTCTGTTGTTCAGGTCTTGTTCTCTACATACCCTCAAAGATTTCTCTCTTTGTCATGACCTCGACGAGTTTTATCAGATGTTTCCTCAACATCAAGCTCGTGTCCTTCGGCTCATAATCTGCTGGTGATTTCCTTGCATTCTCCACTCTTCTTTTTATTCTCTGGCATGCCTTGCACGTACATCCCTCCTATCATGTTCCTTCTGTCAGAAGGAAACTTGGGTCAGTCTGGGTCTGTAGGACCCTGTGGTAATTCGAGATGACCTTCTGCAGCTAGACCATGCTTCCATTCATGGGTTAGTTGATGGTTCAACCACTAGTCCTTTTCTTATTAATTGATCTCTTATAGTTTTCACATTCTTTCCTCTGGTGATATCATGGCTAGTACTTTGAAGGCTTCACCCCCACAGTTAGTTATTGACAATTCAAACAATAACAAATTTACACTATTCCCATGCCACAACATGGTAATCCTAATTAATGATTAATTACAAGTTGGGGGAAACATGGGTGTTACAATCCACTCCCCCTTAAAAGGAACATCGTCCTCGGTGTTCTTTCTAAGTAACACCTGTCATGCCTTTATCATTCAGCCACTTCAGAAGTCTTGACCTTCTTTCTCGGTCAGGTCCTTTTTCAGACTCTTAATATTCGTCACTTGCCTTCAATAATTCTTGAACAACAAGCACATTAATCATAGTCTCATGCGAAAACATTTTACTATTGCATAACATTTATTGGAAAATTTCATAATCTAGCACAATACTTATTTGCTCAGTTTGTGGATTTGTATCCACATGGATATCTTGTTATCCAAGCTCACTGTTTTTCCATGACATACCCATTGTGTGCATGATCCCAATCAATAGTTTACAAGAACTATCAGAGTCTCCTCTTCCTTGTGGTCACTCACCCTCCAGGCCTAGGCTCAGGCATCCCCTTCTCTGTTATATAGTTCCTTGGGTGATCCATCTTTCCTTGCCAATGTTTTCTCACATAGGAAGAATCCCAGAGACTTTATCGAGCCTTATAGTCGAAGCGTCCCTCAGACTTTCTCTATCGAGGCATCCCTCCGGCTTGTGTTACCTCAACACAACATATTATAGGCAATCATGGCTTACCACGAGGTTCTCATGGCTCAACAATGGCCTCCTTCATGCTTTTCAGATGGATAGACTTCATCCATCCTTTCTGGACAAATTTTTTCTTCTCACCTATATCATAGGTATACAAAATTCATGAGACATCATCACAATTCTAAATTTTAGAATTTTATTGCAAATTTGTCACCCACGAATTTTCCAATTTCTTCATTTATTTTCAGATATGTTGCACACAGAACCAGATTCACAAGCATGGGACTTCCCTCCCCATGGTATTTTATCTCAGCAGACAACTGATCTTCCTTATGGGCTTACAATATTGCCATATCCAAGACTCTTTCTTCCTACAAGTCATTCTTTACACAACCAAACAACCTGTTAGTTTTTCATGTGTGTGTGTGTGTGTGTGTGTGTGTATATATATGTTCTCACCACATTTAAAATGTCATCACAACCTTTCTTAACTTGTGCATTCTAACAGTTGCACCACATCTATATAAACATGGGAGGAAAAAATAAAATCATCCCTTACCTATGCATCATTTCATCCTACCAAACCTTTCAAAATGTAATTCATGTATCAATTGAATTTAATGAATGTACCAACATTCGTGGCCACATTCATACCCAATGAACCCTTGCATTGATTTCAAGTTTTCCACATTTTATGACAAGCACTCTTCCATGGTGTGTTGGAGCTTAGCCAAGCTCTTCACCGCATCGCTTATTCATTCTTGTTCATTTCTGCAGCCGGACTATGCTTCCTGCTATAGGTTGGTCATGATCCCAGGTTGGCACATATGAAACTATAAGTTTCTCTTGAATTCACCCACACATTCTTTCCTCATTATTAACCAAGGTTCCCACACTCATGGCCACCCAAATTTTCTTTCCTTTGACATCCATACAATGTAAGTAACATTTTTAGAAGGTCCTCCTTCCTCAATGGGAGTTCCATCGTCTTCCCTTCATGCAAACATACATTTCCTCGAAGCAATTCCATGCAGTTTGCTAGCTATGAGCACCTTTATTCCCATAGAACCAGTCCCCGCGGCCACAGTCTAACGTAGAGTGTTAAACTCTATCTTACTTGATTGGACCTAAGGAACTCTATTTTCTCTCCATGCGACCGAGAGTTGTGACCTCGGTTCTATTATTTTCAGGCACTATCCTTTCAGCTCACGTGTCTAGGCGCTATGATCCTGGCTAAATCTCTTGTCTTCAAATTGACAATGTAGATCTGTCTTCCCCTGGATCCAAAAACTGCAAGGGATTGTGGAACCTCAACTAACTCGCAGTTTAACTCTCCTCCCGATCTCCACAATGAATATGGGTCGTATGATCTACGATCGGATCCCAAACTACAAACAACGTTATATTGAATTTAAATTACAGGTACAGGTCTCGACGTTAACCCGTGTGCATATGGAATCTGTGCAATGATCGCGGGTCGTTGATCTTATCCCTCGATCGATTTTAAACCACACGATTTTCTAGATAATAATAATTCCAACACATAAGTGTTTGATAGAGAATTTGTATTGAGAACAGAGCTTCGATTTGCTAAATTAAACCACATAACCCAATCACAGTACGATTTTTACGCGACATTAACATGTGGGTTCCTTACAGGTTCTCCCACTGATTGTTCACAAATCGGTGGTTCACAGTGATTGTGGAACCCCAATATGCTCGCTCTTCATCAGAGAGTTCAATCTCCGCAATCTAAAAATTTCTCGCCTGAATCTTTTAATCATGGTCGTTGATCATCCACCCCTGTGAGATCAACGATGTGGGTTGATTGTGGGCCATGAACTAGTACGTCCGTTAATTTCGCCTTTGCGTCCCACAATGGTCCCTGACCGTCGATATAATCAAAGGACTGGTGTTTGATCCGTTAACTCCAATGGATATTGAAGTCGATTTGACGACTACGATCGGTCTTCCTTCCGATGAATGGATCACATTCATCTCCTATGTCAGGTTCTTGATTAACCTGATTCAATTAGGGTTTTCTTCCTGAATCATACTCTACTTAGGTATCTGTGTGATACAACTTCCTTTCAAAAATTTCATGCATAACGTTAATACAATAACACATTTGCAGACATGTCCTAGCACATCTTTATGCACTTCATCACATTATCCTTAATTTTTTCATGAATGCAACACAAAAAAATATCGATTGTTTCTACAGCAATACGACCATCATCACTATGGTGCCAAAACATTTATTTTCATCTGCGTAACATCTCTCTCATGCCAGAGAAAACATAATACTTAGCAAGAAAATAATTGAGGGCTCTCCCCTTCTTCCAATTCTTTCTACACTGCTTGGGACTTTTCAAACCAGCTGAGTTATCTCTAAAGGCCTCACTGCCTTTTCTTAACATGGCTTCAACCAAGCCTATTCAATCAAACATACTCATTTATCCATTCATTAGTCGTCTATTTATTACATGATGCTTTCAAAATGTAATCCAAT
>SNQJ01S0125392.1:0-26471 GCA_010110895.2 Picea sitchensis | reverse complement strand
GTTTCAGCCATTGTAATCGAATTGTATAAATACTGGGGCATTTGAATGAGTTAATGTTGGAAGAAGTGCAAGGGCACCTCTTTGGTTGTTTCAAACTCTATTGTAATTTTCTGAAGCTGAATTGAATATATATGCGGAAGCTTTTTTAAGTCTCTATGAAAATATTCTAATGGTGGTGATATAAGCTTTGTCTTCCTTCATTGTATGTATTTCCTGTGATCTTTTATTCCATTTGCATTTTCTTTTGTTTAAATTGGAGGTTTAAAAGGCCCAGAATTCATCTTATGATGCTCTTGGCTTAGTAATTTGAACTGTGTGTATTTCTTCTTAACGAATTCAGAATTCATTTAAGTAATGATCTGATGCGGTTAGTTGTTTTCTCTTTCTTCCTACACTCTACTTAAATTCAAATATAACTCAGATTCATTGCCTCATTTAGCCTTATCCTCTGGAGAGTTCTACTAGTTGGTCATTGTTTTCATTCAATTTCATAATTTTGACTCCATAGCCCTGAGTGTTCCTCCCCTTCCTTGCCAGCAAATTTATTAAAAACCATCAAAACAAACCAAATCTAGCCACCCATTTCCAAAGAAACATCAAGTGACACAAGAGAGCCCTCTCTGAGTTGAGCAGGCTAGTGCCTCAACTCTAAATCCAGTTGAAATAGTTACCTCTGTCGTTTGTCTATCAACCAGACAAAATTTACAAAGTGCTAACACACATGTTGTAGTTTACATCAGATGGATGTAAAGAGTATTCTTCTCAATAGATTAATTGAAGAAGGAGAATATGTAGAACAACCTCAATGTTTTGAGGTATACCAGAAAGAGACCCATGTATGCATAAAGAGGAAGACCTTGTATGGATTCAAGCAACCTGGTGCAAATCCTCTCAAGTATAGCAGAAGCGTGGTGAAAATTTCCTATGACAAAGGAAGTGTATCGAAATGGTTCTTCAGAAGTCCGTGATGATGGATTGCAAATCCATGGAAAATTCCCATGATGACAGATCTGAAGAAGTTGAGAGACTTTGAACCAGTAGACTTTTCCTTGTACCAAAAATTGATTGGCTCCTTGATTTATTCGATGAATACTAGGACGGATATTTGCTTTGATGTAAAAATGTTGAGCCAGTTCCAAGTGGAACCTATCCATGAGAAATGAATAATTGCAAAGCATGTTGTTAGGGACCTAACCTACCTAACCCCTCAAGTGGGTAGAATAATATGTTTCCATGTAATAAAGGTCAATATTAATAAGGCCTAGCAATAAGGAGGAATAAGTCAATTGTAAGAAGACCTAATAGAAGCTTTCTCTTTTAGAAGGATCTTCCTCTAGATTGTTCTTTTGGATAGATAGATTTAGCATAAATAAGAGTAGCGGGTAGGAGAAGTTTTTTCTTGGAAAATTATTGTAATAGAGTTATTCTCTGTTGGAGGTTTCCCCCTCGAAGAGGCAAGTGAACATTGTTTCCTATCAATAAAGGTATAGTTTTGGTGTTTTGGTTCCATATAATTTGTTGTTTTGTTGTTATCTCTGCAATATTTTGGTATTTTGTTTCTATCTCAGTATTATTCTTTGCATTATTTCTCTATTCTTCTAATATAATAGATCGGGTACCTTACAAGTGGTATCAAAACACTTTCCTCGACAGAAAATTGTGGGTTAATTTTTTCAGGGTAGAGACATATTATGGCATCTTAAAGCTACATAGATCTGTTGTTACATGCATAAACCCACACTCGAGGAGTAATACACACTGGAAATACAAGAGGTAATCAAGCACACATCTGTTGGCGCACATGATTGTCCAAGATGAAAAGTTTGTGTACTTAAGGGATAAGTTGGGACTCGTGGAGATGACTTCCTTATTGGAAAGGGAAGTGATTACTCCCCAGGTTGGGAGGGAGAACCGATATGTTATTGATATATGGACAGTCATTTTCTAGTTTGGAAAATGGTCCAAGTTGGGCAGTCACTTTCCAGTCCGGAAAGTGGTCGAAGATACTTGATGGACAGTCATTTTCCACTTTGGAAAATGGTTCAGATTGGGTAGTCACTTTCCAGTCTGGAAAGTGGTCCAATATTTTTGATGGAAAGTCATTTTCCAGTTCAGAAAATTGTCTAGAACGAACATTCATGATCCGATAGACTGTTGATTTACCATACACAGCGATTCCCCTTGTGGCTAGTGTGGGGGAATGGTCTAGGACAGTCATTCTCCTTGGTAGTCACTATGAGAAGTGGTCAAGAATAATGGTCTACCTCTTTGGACATTCATTCTTTTGAAGTTCATAGTTGTGAGAAGTTTTGAAGAATGGTCTGATGTAGGAGGTTGGTGCAGGACAAACATTTCTATAGGAAATGGTCAAGATAGTCATTCCCTCGGGAAAACTCATTCTCTCTAGGTTGCACTATGAATCGTTTTGGAAGAATGGGCCAGTTAGGTTGAATGGTCGAGGTTCATCAATCAGGGACAGTCATTCCCTAGGGAAGACTCATTCTCTCCAGTTTGTATTGTGAATCATGCCGTAAAAATGGCCCAGTTAGGTTGAATAGTCCAGGTTCATAAATCAAGGACAGTTATTCTTCTATGCTTGAGAAGAATAGTCCAGACATCCCATGGCTAATGTTTAACTTTTTGAGGGCATATGTTTTTTCCATATCTCACAGATGTGAGTGGAAGAGTTCCCCAGATTATTCAGTTTGTATCATGACATTGTTGATATCAAATGATATGATTGTTGTGGAGACTGTATGTCTTTGCACAATATCTATATGATATTGTGTTGGATTTGATCCATTGGTAGTGACTATGTGTCACTAGTTAGTAGTTGTGTGCTACTAGGAGTGGTTGTGTACCACTGGATAGTAGTTGTATACTAATATGAATAGACACGGTTGTTTCTATTGGATGGAATTGTTTTGATTTCCATAGAGACAATCTAGTTGGATAGTGATGATGGTGCTCATGATTTGATCGTGAGATAGCCTATGTGGATATGATGATGCTACCGGGTGAATGGTATGTTTGTGCTCAAGACCATTGCCTTTAATACCTCCATAGATAGGAGGGATCATTGATATTACGGTAGTTGTGGGAGGTATTAACCTCTATGTGTAACCTTTGACAAGTCTAAAATATTTCAAGAAGCAAGAGAAACCCTATAAGATTAGGAAATAACCTTAGAAGACAAGTCAGCTCAAGATAATAATTTATATTAAATTATTATCCTCCAGAAGTAGAAGTCGGCCCAGTTAGGTCACTTGGAGGACAATAAATAAGAGGGTGCTAGAGCTCATTTGTTACACTCACTCTCACAACTGCATAAGGACAAGTCGTGACTTGGTCTTTGGTTATGGATGGAATTTTTTCCTGGTTATGGTTTGGAATTTTTTCTTGGTACGCTAGCTTTGGAGAGAGGTATGCTACCTTGGTTGGTTATTGGTTCTAGGGTTTCCTTCCGAAATCATTTTTTCTGTCAAGATTAAGGTGCTCAGGGGTGGCCTTTGTGCCTATGGTTGGGTGACAATATTTTTATATTGTCTACGGTGAAAAGAGCACACCTATTATTCTAACACGAAGTATGCCAAGATATGAATTTTTTGCAAACTATATAAAACTAAAATACTTTAATCAAAATTTCAAAGCAAATGTATGTATATATATATATTGATGGAAGGACAAGAAATTCCAAAAATATTTCAAAGTTTATAAATAGTACATGACCTGAGACAATAGAAAGCTACCCTATTTCATATTTGAGGGATGTGAATGAAATTGGGTAGTGGTATGTTCAAAAAACACAATAGCAACAGAAGAGGAGTTGTTGATGAATTACAATTTGAATAGAATATTAAAAGAAAACCATGTTATCATTGGGGTACTTGTGTTTTTTTCTTTACATATCACATAGCTACCAAATTATTTGCCTCTCCATATCCTATTCACATTGCCTCATCTCCTCCCTTTTTCACTCTTATGCCTTCCTCTAATTCTCCCATAGCATATGTTGGCTCACATGGAACCCATGCCCATGGCACAATAGACTGTGTAGATGTTGGTGGAGGTATCCCTCATGGTGTCCCCATACCTATGTCGCCTTTATTGGAGCATTACACATCAATAGAAATGGAACATTGTCCACTAAGATAACCATGGATGAAAAACCAATCCCATTGAAGCAATAAATGTTGAATTTTTAATGCTTAGCTCAAGAACATGTAGTTTCTTTTCAATTTAGCATGAACTTGAACCATAAACAATGCAGCAACATAATAGTCATAGTAACCAAGATCACAAGAAGAATAACCATGCACAAGACACAAGAATTTATCTTGGGAAAACCATTCTCAATCAAGGGAAAAACCCAGCAACCCTTTACTATATTTCCAAGAGAAGATCCTTCACACCACAAACCCTAGAGCACACAAAAGGGTGCTTCTATGACCAAGAAAACTTGCGCATAAGATAAGTTCCCACTTCAACCATACAAGTAGGCATTTGGCACAATGGGGATCTAACTCTCTAATAAATGCATGAACTAACTCAATAATAGATATGTATATTGGCACAATAGGGCCGACTTGTACAAATTAATAATATAATTAATTGTTTACACAATATTAATTATCTTTACACAGTGGGGATGACTTTTACCCTTCAAAATACAAAATAGGGTTTCAAAATAGTCGTATTCTTTGAAAATATAGCAAGGGGTCTCACACACATCCTCTAGTGTTCTTCCACTAGGGACAAGTCCACATGTGCTCAACCACGAGGGATGTCACTCTCAAATAGATCAACTCAACTAAATCCATAGGAGTATGAACTGGAGAGTCATCTCAAGTCAACTCAACTAATTCCATAGCAGTATGACAAGAGACCATCTCAAGTCATCTCAACTCAGTCCAAAGGAGCATGACAAGAGACCAACACAAGTCATCTCAAATCAGTCTAGAGGAGTATGACTCACCTATCACATCGGTGTTCTCACAGATCATCTCAACTGAGTCCATAGGAGTACGATCTAGAGAATGTCTCATGAAGCTGCAATCATCAACACTCCCTCTCAGCTAGGGAGGCATTCTCCACCAGGCCAATTCTCTCATATAAGTACTCAAACTTCGTCCTTGCAAGCAGTTCGGTGAAGACATCTGCAACTTTCTCGTGTGTAGAAAGGTATTGCACATGTATTACTTTCCTATGCACCATATCTTTGATGTAATGGTATTTTATATCAATGTGTTTTGATTTATCGTAAAATACAGGATTCTCTAAGAGCTTCACATAGCTTTTGTTATCGCAATGGATAATGGTGGAATCCATCTCATGTCCAAATAATTCTGCAAGGAGCTTGTGAAGTGACACTGCTTTGAGGACTTCCACACATAATGCAATGTACTTTGATTATGCGGTACTCGGAACCATAGAATCTTATTTCATGTTGCACCCGGAAACCATGCAATATCCCAAAGTAAAACAACAACCAAAGGTGCTCTTTCGGTCCACTGCACTCCCTTCTCAATCTGCATCAGCATATCCCTGCAATCTCATGTCTACACCGAAGGCATGTCTCAGTCTGTAACCAATTGTGCCTTGTAAATATCTCAACACATTGTTCGACAACATAGGTATTCCAACAGAGGACGAACACCTTCAGTAACCACTCACACAACCAGATCAAAGATCAACACACCGATGTTTTGATGTGGTAAAACCCCTATAGGGAAACATCCACAGCCCCAGCCAACGCAGCCACTTGGAGCATTTTATTAATGCAAAAGAAAAATATCACAGAGAGATTTTACAAGAGAGTTTCTCACAATCGATCATCGGAAAATGACCCTCCATGCTCTTTAAATAGATATCATGGACCAATCATGCGTTAATCCACGGATCAATGTCCATTAAGATCGAGGAGAAGATGAACTGTCGGATCACTCTATGTCGGGAACATATCGTGACCGTCGGATTTCCTAACTACAAATTTATACTAAAGAAACATACTTTTACCTAACGACACATTAAACCAAGTAGATCTTAACTAACTCCTAAGTGTCTAAATATCCTAACATCCCCCCTTAAGAACAACTTGGGATAGGCTTGAAGGATTTACAATAGTGACACAATAGGAGAAGGAAGGAGGAATTAGAGCATATCCCCCCTTAATGACAACTTCATGAACTCCTAATATAGATCAAAGTTTGGAAAACTTCACTTATGTAAGAGACTTTATGAAACTTTCTACAACTTGATCTTCTGTAGGGAAAAAGATCACTTTAATAACTTGATCATGAATGGGATTTATGATGAATTGCATGTGTAGCTCTATGTGCTTGATGCGCTGATGTTGAACTAGGTATTTGGTGATCTTGATGGCACTCTAATTGTCTCACCAAAGGCTGGTCGGATGTTGCTGCTAGAATCCAAACTTTGAAAGGTTCTATCGAAGCCACAAGGCTTCCTCACTTGCATTTATTGTTGCTCAATACTCTACTTCTGTTGAAGAAAGTGCAATAGCTTGTTGTTTCTTACAGGCCCAAGTGACAGGTCCTGAACCAAGGTTGAAAACATAACCTGCAGTAGACTTCTGATCATCAATTTCATCGGCCCAATCTGAATCAGTGAAACCAACCAATAATGGAGTCCCCCCTTAACTGTAATGCATCTCGAACTGAATTATACCATGGACATAGAGAAGTGTCATTTTAGTTGTTGTCCAATGGATTTCATGGGGTGTTTTCATATGCCTGGCAACAAGACCAACAGCAAAGGAAATATCAAGATGGGTATGAGTCAAGTATAAGAGACTACCAACTTACTGACAGTACAGGGTGGCATCAACTTCGAGAGAATTACAAGTGGCAGTAAGATTGACTCCATACTGGAAGGGAGAAGGGGATGGTTTACAATCATCCATGTGAAGGAATCGAATAAGGTAACAATCATACTTAGAGTGGGAAAGAAATAATCCTTCATTGGTTTTCAAAACTTGGAGGCCAAGGAAATAGTGAAAAAAACCTAAGTCTGTCATTTCAAATTTCTTCTTAAGGTTGGTTTTCACATGGTTTAAATTTTTTGAGTCACTACCAGTAAGGATAAGGTCATCAACATAAGGAAAAGGATTATGAGATGGCTTCTTACTTTCTTGGTATAGACATTAGGATCAGAATGGCATCTAGAGAATCCAGTGTCAATAAGAAAGTTGTCAATTTTTGCATACCAAGCTCAGGGAGCTTTCTTAAGACCATAAAGAGATTTCTTAAGGCAACAAAAAAGCATAGAGTCATTCTGGACATATCTAGGAGGTTGTTCCATGTATATTTATTCTTGAAAATGTTCATGCAATAAGGAATATTTAACATCCATATGATGGACCTCCCATTTATGTGAGGCAGCAAGGGAAAGAACAAGGCAGATGTAATTCATTTTGGCTACAGGGGAAAAGGTTTCATTACAGTCAATTCCTTCAACTTTGGAAAATCCTTTGAAAACTAACCGAGCTTTGTGTCTTTCAACACTTCCATCAGATGCATACTTAGTTTTGTAGACCCATTTACATATGAAAAAATTTCTTCCTTTTGGAAGAGTTACAAGATCCCAAGTATCGTTGGCCATTAAAGAACGATACTCTTCATCCATTGTTTTATCTCAATCTAGATGACCTGAAGCTTCTGCAAATATATTTGGATCATGATTCATTGAAACTTGAGACAAAAGAGAAGAGGCTCACTAGAACTGTGAACGTGTCAGACGTTGATATGAAGGATCACCGACAAGATCACCAGTTGCTTCTTGTGTTGAACGGACCAATCTAGGAAGTTGTGGAGCTAGTGTTGGTTCAGGTTCAAAGGACTCATCTGGAGGAAGGTGAGAAGGTGGAGGTGGATTTTCATCCTCACTATCATCATCTAAAGAAGAAACCAGAATAGGAACAAAAGAAGGCACAAACGACGAAGATGGATTACAGGCCGAAGAAGGCACAATCGCCGAATTAGGCTTGCAGACCAAGAGATTTTCATCAAATTTAACATCTCTTCTAATAATAATTTCATTACAATGTGGTTGAATAAGTCTATAACCTTTTACATATTCAAAATAACCAACAAGTATACACTTCTCACTTTTAGGCTACAATGCTTTCCTTTTCTCATCAGGAATGTGAGTCCATGCTATACTGCCAAATACACAAAATTGACTTACATCTGGTTTAATTTTAGTCCAAGATTCTTGCGGTGTTATATTTTTAAGAGCCTTTGTGGGAGTGTGATTTACTATGTAATTTTAACAGTTGATTGCTTCCGCCTAATACTTTAGACTTAATCCCTTAGATTGGATCATACAATTAGCCATTTATTTTAATGTGTGGTTCTTTCTCTCAGCAGCACCATTTTGTTGTGGTGTATATGGAGCAGTGTGTTGCATTTGGATGCCCTGTGTAGTGCAGTAACTTGTAAAATTATTGTTCACATATTCGCCTCCATTATTTGTTCTTAACTTTTGAATTTGATGTCCATATTTATTTTCTACAAGGGCCTTGTAGGTCAAAAACTGTTCTCTTAAGTTTTAAGAAGTAAACCCAAGTATGTATGGAAAATTCATCAATGAAAGTTAAGAAATACTTGCATCCAAAAAAAGAAGGAGAAGAGAGTGGACCACACAAATCATTGTGAACAAGATGCAAAGGACCTGAGGCGTGCCAAGATGCACGTTTGTCAAAATTGTCCCGATGATGTTTTCCAAGAACACAATCGGCAGAAACACCATCCCTGCATGAAACAAGAGAAAGACCATTCACCATATGTTGATTAAATAGTTGTTGCAACGAGCAATAGTTTAGATGACCAAACCGCTCATGCCAAAGTTTTCTCAAGTCATCGCTATGAGCAACAAAAACTAATGAAAAAGATGATAACCCAAAGTTGTCAAACTTGTACAACCTGGTAATATCATCAGCAATTCCAGTTGTAAGAACATACTTAGGATATTTTAGATCCTTGATAACAACTTGGTGAGGTGAAAACTCTATGGTGTTACCTTCATCTAAATAAGTGATTTGATATACTGATAGGAGGTTACAAGAAAGACTTGGAACACATAATACATCATTGAAATGACTATTTTCTACTTGAACTATTCCAGATCCTTCAACACTAAGAGATCTATCATCACCAACAAATATTTTCTTGGTGTTACATTCATTTAGAGCAGAAAATATGTCTTTATCCTTAACCATATGATAAGATCTTCCAGAATCAATAATCCACTCATCAGAAGAAGAAGTAGAAGTTGTATTGAAGGAAAAAACAGAAGCGGAAAGTGCATGTCTATGAGAATAAGAAGAAGAAGTAGAATCAATATTGATATTGTGTTTCTTCATCGTTGATTCTAAAGCTACCATATTCTTGAAACATTTGGACTCATCATGACCATATTTATCACAAAAGTTGCAATGTTTGTCAGTCTTCTTACTTTTATATTTTTCTCCTTTGTCACCATTAGGATCGGAAGTTGTATGAGTGGGTTTGGGACCCTTATATTGCTTTTTTTTGTGGAAATGATGTTGCTTCTTGGTATTCTTGGGTTTATCTTTTTGATGGATGAATAAGGATTTGTTGGAGGTACCTGTAGTGTTGATCACTCCAAGTTGTACAAGCTTATCTTTCTCTCTAATCAAAGCATCACAAAATTTCTAAAGACTGGGTTTTTTATAAGTTGTCCCTGGAGCCTCTTACATGGCATAAAAGATAGATACAAACACAAAATATGCACTACCTAGCTTAGAAAGAATAAGATAGATGCAACAATCTTCTTCTATCTTTATCTTACATTCTTCACATAAATTTCTGAGTGTTTTAAACTTAGATAGATAGTCTTCAATGCAAGAAAAATCATTTGGACTTAAATTTGGTACTTGTTCTCTAACTGTTGTGCTCAAATAATATTGTGTTTACCAAACATAGATTAAATATTGTCACAAGCTTCTTTGGGTTGATCAATTGATTGAAGGTGGAACCTTAAATCAAGAGATATGGACATTCTAATTAATCCATGTGCTTCGTCATTCCTATTATCCCATTTGACTTTCTTATCAGCATCAGTGGGTGTTGTTTCATTTCCCAAGGTAATCTGGTACAAGCCTTTACTTATTAATAAATCCTCCATATGGGATTTCCATTGGAAGTAGTTGGTGTTGGTAAGAAAGAGATTACTTGTAGAATCCATATTAAATATGCAGATAATATGGATTTAAAAATTGAAACCAATGATTTGGATGGAAAGATCTCAAAAATTTATGCGGTTTTAAAACAAAACAACACTGAAAACAGACTTCGGATGTGAGAGTTATGCCCTTTTTAAAAAAGGCATAACTGTAACAAAAGGACCACATGGTGGTGTAAGTTGTTTTATGAAGTGACCCACTTTTATAAAGAGAAGTGGGGATCACTTTTACAATGAAGTTACTTTATAAAACAAAAGTTGCATGCAGAATAAATAACTCTAAAATAAAATATTAAAGCTACTTATAGTGATTCACTTTTATACTTCAAGTGAAATACACTTTAAAATCTTAGCATGAACTTTTTCAAAAAAAGTGACAAAAAGAGAGACTTGAACTCAAAACATCTTACTTAATAAGGAATTTTTTAACCAAATGGTCAAGAAAAACATATTGTATTGTTTATCAAGAGAATTTTCATTGTTGTTGTTGACAGCCTTGGAGAGCGTGCTCAAAAAAACCATTTTCACACAAGAAAAAAATTTTGCTTCTCGATGACAACAAGGGTTAGATCTCGGTTAGTTTACCCGAAAGATGCACATTTTTCCTATCTGTTTTTTATTTTCCAAGATCACACAGGGCACGGGGAAAAGAGCATACGCGGATCTAAAAGAGTAGCAACCCGGAAATAAATAATATAAAACCAAAATAATACTCTGCAAAAATTTAAAAAATGTGTATTCAGGATTTATACCTCCGGATCTGACTAAAATGGTCATATATTGGGAAAATGGAAACCTTTTCGAGTGAAAAGAAAAGTGTTCATGACTGAAACAAATGCTTTGGATGCAATGGAACTGTCCTATCATCCTATAAATGTACGAAAATGACAGAAAATTGAGATGAGGCAACTCGGATTCACGATCTCGATCTACAACATGAGCGGGTTTTCAAACTGGATCTGATACCATGTTCGAAAACACAGGTATTCCAACAGAGGATGAACACCTTTAGTAACCACTCACACAACCATATCAAATATCAACACACGGTGTTTTGACATGGTAAAACCCCTACGGTAAAACATCCACAACCCCAGCCAACGTGGCCACTTGGAGCATTTTATTAATGCAAAAGAAAAAAATTACAGAGAAATTTTACAAGAGAGTTTCTCACAATCAATCATCGGAAAATGACCCTCCATTCTCTTTAAATAGATATCATGGACCAATCGGGTGTTAAGCCACGGATCAATGGTCGTTAAGATCGAGGATAATATGAGTCGTCGGATCACTCTATCTCGGGAACATATCATGACCATCGGATTTCCTAACTACAAATGCATACTAATGCATACTAAAGAAACACACTTTTACCTAATGACACATTATACCAAGTACATATTAACTAACTCCTAAGTGACTAAATATTCTAACACACATGCTTCGGTGATATCTAGTGTGTCTATCTCATTTGACTCATAAACTGACTGAGTACATTCACTGCATAGCATTTATCATGTCGGGTGTTAACCAGATACATCAATGATCCAATCATATATATGTAAAGATGTGGATCAATCTCGCTTGAATCGGAAGAAGTCTCGTTTAGTTTCTTCATATTCATCACCATCGGTGTAGGCATGGACTTGCAGTCTATCATCCTGAATTTATTCAATATCTCCACTTTGTATTTCCCCTGACTCAGGAAAATCTCATCAGTCCTCTGCCACACTTCTAGTCCCAAGAAGTAGTGCATCATACCAAGGTCCTTCGTCTTCGAATTCAGAATCCAACGCACTCTTGAACTCCACAATAAGGCTTTTTGAACCGGTGAGGAATAATTCATCAACATATAGGACCAAAATCAGGCACTCGTCACCAACAATGTTGTAGTATGGGTTAGGATATGCAACACTCTAGCTGAAGCCCAAACTCATCAAGTATCCGTCAATCTTCTCATACCATGCACGAGGTTCCTTCTTTAGTCCATACAGGGATTTCTTCAACCTTCACACATGAGACTTCTTCTCATGTATCATGAATCCATTTGGTTTCTCAATGTAGAATTCTTCCTCAATCTCTCCATTGAGAAAGGTTGTCTTTACATCCATCTGTTGTAGTCTCAAACCCATGGATCTGGCAAGGGAAATAATCGTACAGGTGGAAGTGTATCGGGAAATAGGAGCAAATGTGTCCTCATAATCTATTCCCTCCACCTGAGATAATCCTCTAGCCACAGATCTCACTTTGTACTTCTCGACACTTCCATCAGATGCATGTTTTATCTTATAGATCCACTTGGAAGTCAGTACAGACTTCCTTTTTGGTCTCGGAACAATACCCCACACATCATTCTTCATGATGGATGAATACTCTTCGATCATGGCATCTTTCCAAACCTGTTAAACTGTTGTTTCTCCATGACAAGAAGGCTCGGTATCAATGATGTGGTTCATGGCTTAAACATAGGTCGAAAATCTTTGTTGTCTCTTTCTCTCTTGGAATGTACCACGAGGAGTTGCATGTCCCTCTGCTATCTGCAGAGTCTGTCGAGCCCATGTAGGCCTCTTCTAGCCTACTGCAATGTATCTAGGAACATTAATTGGAGCTACAGGATCAACTATATCAAATGGATCAATAATTGTCTCCCTCTAAACTATTGAAGGGGGAGAAGGTACTATCTCTTCTTTTTTCTCAAATAGTTTCACTCCCTTTGAGTCAAGTGACTCCCTCTGAAGTCTAAAGGATAGACATCTGTCCTGGAGGAAATTGTGACATCATCATTTTTCTGTGTTGCTATCTTGAAGACATCCATGCCTTCTCAAGTCCTCTACTGGTTCTACAGTACTTTACTAAGCAAGGAGAAATATGGGCTCCCGTACCAGGGATCTTGGCCCTTCAATAATAAGATAATAAATATGTCTTCTCATACTAGGATAATAACCAAGATGGCCTCACATAGGGATAACAACCAAAATGGCCTCTTGTACTAGAGATCATAACCAACCAAGAAAAAATTGGACTCTCGTACCAGGGATAATGGTCCAATTCATGAGGGCTCCCATACCAGGGGTAATACCCTTCATTATCAAAAGCAAGCTACTACCGAGTAATGATGAAATCAATTAAGGAAAGTAGTACAAAACTTAACTTAGTCTACAATTACGCTCAATCTTTCTTTTGGTCCTCCTAAGAAATATGAGATAGAGAAGAACTCCTTGTCGCTCTTTCTTGCATTCCTTGACTTCTTTTGAGGTGTCTTATGTTTCTTTCCTATCTTCCACAAAGGAAAAATATTTGCATACTGACAAGGGCTTGAAACCTTCCACATCACTAGTTGCAAGTCTAGTCTCCTCGATATCCACTAAAGCTTGAATAAGGTGCACTTATAGCACACACTCAAAAGTCATGCCAACGACCATTTTGAAACAAGTTTTCAAAAATTTTACTTCTTGTAGGAAGCCTGAAATTTGTGCCCAAGATGAGTCTCAAGTTTGGCCTAGCTGCTTCCCAATCTTCGCTTGGTTATGCAAAAGATGGTTCCAAACTTTTCCCTCAAACTTCACATGAAGTATGCCTCATTGCCTCAACAAATTCGGCCTGCAAAAAATATCAGATCTTCCTTTGTTCACTTTGTTGTAGTTGCATATTCACCACACAAGTTTCTTTAGAATTATTACAAAACTGCTTCAGAACAATCACCTTATCTCTGTCAAGGGATGGGCCTCAGAAAAAGTTTGGAGTTCACTTCAGATATTGCCTAAATGATTCAAAATATACCACAGAAGCTACTTCAGAAACCAATTGAAAATTGCCTCAGGTTTCTTGATGTCATAGCCTCAGATCTTCCACAAAAACTGCCTCCAAGATACCTGAGGGCCTGCTTCAGATCTCCCTCAAAATTCGGTCTACAATTTTGTTATAGGATGGGTTAAATATATGGTTAAGTCTATGGTTATGGCTATGTAACGTCTCAGGAATAGACCTGATCACACGCGCTCCTTCCATGCAACGAGATGGACTAATCAGGCGAGCTCGAGGATGCTCGGTCACTTTATAGACGAAGTGGGAGTCTTTGGGTGCATTGTCATGCCAAAGATGACTTTGCATGCCCATGACTTACGAAAGGAGTTGTGCATGGATAATTATTAAAGTTTGTGATCAAGTGGGTGCCCTCATAGAAGAAACCGAAGGAAAACAAAGTTGGGTGCCCCTTGGTGGACATGGGTGCCCTCACCGAACATAGATGGTTTGATGAATGGGTGCGTTGGTAGCAAGAGCACCCAACTAACCATATGTGTGAAAGAGTAACTTCGATACCTTGGACGAGCCAAGGGGGAGCCAACCAAATGAAGTTGGTGATGCTCCACTCCTTGAGCGCGTGCTAAGGGAAATTGTCAACAAACTAAGAGTCTTGTGAATGCCAGCAAGAAATGGATAGAATATGCAATGAAGTATTGTCTTGGGTGCCTATGATGTGAAATTGAAGAAGTCATCTAAGGGTCGATGGAGTGTGTCGAATGTGCATGCCCATAGAACATGTTAGTTTCATGAAGAGAGAATTCGTCTAGAGTTGGAGGGGCGCGTTCGGTGGAAACGTGCGCCAACATCGCATGTCATCTTCGCAAATGTGGACATGGCATTGCATAGAAGGAGGACACATTTGTTGGGTGTCCTATATAACCAAGCAAGGAAATTAATTTGGAGGAAGGCAGGAGGCAAGATATCACTTGGTCAAGGCGTGTTTGCTAGATCAAGGATTTCGGTTACAAGGAGGCAATCTGAGATTTTTCTAAGTCTGGGAATCGCAGGTTGGTTGGTTTGAGGAAAGACATTTGTGATTTGGCTATGAAGCAAGGTGATGAGAGTTTCACACAAGTCTTCTAGTTGCGGTTGTGGAGGAAGGGTGTGCATCGGCTAAACTCATCGAGGAAGAGTTGGAGTTTTCCCAACATGTTATTTAATGAAATCTCCCCATTGCGGACTTTCTTTGTGTGGCACGAGTTGAGCTCGGCACACTTATGTTTTATATCATATTTCAGGTGTTAGGTCAGTTTGGCTACCCACAAATAGTTTCATTTTGTACTTGTATGAATTTTTTTTTACTGTTGTTGAAGATAACTAAGTATAAGACTTGCAAACATAAGTTAAGTAAGGAAATGAGACTAAGTGTTAGGCATAGCCCGGGTCAAGTACTTCGTTTTGGCCTTGCCATCAAACAAAAGGCATCGTTGTCGCATGGGACCTGTGAAAGGATCCTTCTAGTTGCAGTAGCCCTAGAGGGTATTCTCCATGTTGTGGTCTCCATCTTAGGACCCTAAACAAGGCTCAACCAAGGATGATAGGCTTGCAACCAGTCTTAAACTTCAACATAGGGTTTAAGATAAGGTCTGGACCTTTCCTTACACCAACGGCAGGGTTTTAGCAACCCTTAAAGTTCCATGGCCTTCCTTCATTAAATGTGCAATAGGTCAACTTCAATAACACTGCGTTGATACCATTTTGAATTTTTAATGATTAGCTCAAGCACATGTAGTTTCTTTTCAATTTAGCATGAACTTGAACCATAAACAATGCAGCAACATAATAGCTTTAGTAACCCAGATCAAAATAATAATAGCCATGCACAAGGCACAAGAAGTTATCCTGGGAAAACCCTTCTCAATCAAGGGAAAAACCCAGCAACCCTTTACTATATTTCCAAGAGAATATCTGTCACACCACAAACCCTAGAGCACACAAAAGGGTGCTTATATGACCAAGAAAAATTGTGCATAAGATAAGTGCGCACTTCATCCATACAAGTAGGCGTTTAGATAATGAATGAGTGAGTGATCCACAATGGGGATCTAACTCTCTAATAAATACATGACCTAACTAAACAATAGATGCGTCTATTGGCACAATAGGGCCAACTTGTACAACTCAATAATATAATTAATATTTTACACAATATTAATCATCTTTACACAGTTGGGCCAACTTGTACCCTTCACAATACAAAATAGGGTTTCACAGTAGTCTTTCTCTTTGAAAATATAGCAAGGGGTCTCACACACATCCTCTAGTGCTATGCCACTAGGAACAAGTCCAAATGTGCTCAACCACAAGGGATGTCACTCTCAAACAGATCAACTCAACTAAATCCATAGGAGTAAAAACTGGAGAGCCATCTCAAGTCAACTCAACCAATTTCATAGGAGTACGACAGGAGACCATCTCAAGTCATCTCAACTCAGTCTCGAGGAGCACGACAAGAGACAAACACAAGTCATCTCAACTCGGTCCAGAGGAGTACGACTCACCTATCACATAGGCGTTCTCACGGATCATCTCAACTCAGTCCATAGGAGTACGATCTTGAGAATGTCTCATGAAGATGCAATCATCAACAATAAAAACTCCCAAGTAACTATTAATTTATTTATTTGTCATAATGTGATAGAATTGTAGTACTTTTCAATATTTTGTAATATGCTAAAAATAATCTATTATTAGTTTGGTAGGAAATAACATGTTTTGGAAGTGCCTAAATGAGAAGGTGTTAGATATTTTTGGTCCAACCATTCATACCCTATTTAACCATCAACCTTCTCATTTGAACAAGGAGCATATTGGTTACATGGTTGGTCTTTTGGTGATATTTTCAACCAAACTCAAATAACCACTTTGACAGATAGATATTTTAAAACCATCAGAGATACATATAGGGTTAATATTGAAACAAACCATAAGTATGATTTACCTACTATAGTTCTTGAGAGAGACTTGAGAGAGAGTGGAAGGCTCTTCAGGAGGACACAAAGGAGAAGAGGTTCATAAAAGAAGGAAAGATGCCACCGGATGGAGGAAGGTATAACATGATCAATTTAATTGAATATGTTATGTTTCTTAAGTTCAACATGAAAAATGAATTATCTCACCTTAAAAATTTTTGTAGGCTCAAAAATACCTCCAATTCAGGTTAGAGAAGCATAGCCAACACAAACTTGTCTAGGGTGGATACCTAAAAATATATGCTAGATTTGTAAATAAGAAAATAATTAAACCATTACATTTTGAAATGATCAAACTTTTATTTTATTGTAACTAATAATTAAAATTTACAATATTGATGTGGAATGCAAGAGGATGCATCAAACGAGCACCCACTAAAGAAGAAATGGAGCTCACGTTCAAGTGAGTATTTCAATCTGTGTTTGAACGTGTGCAAGATAGGGGGGAATTAAATGTTATTTTTGAAAATATAACTAAGACTTGGGAGAGATATGAAAAAAGAATTGATGTTTTCTACAAATTCAACTGCCCATAATTTAATGTATTCATGATTTTAATGCAAAAGAGCATAAGAAGTATTGAGGTTAACATAGGAGATCAACCTTGTGATGGTAGTATGATTGTAAAACTATAAGCTGTATGACAATATTGATGGTTTATATTATATTTGGTATAATTATAACTTTCTTCTATTTCATGGGCAGAGGTTGTAAATGAGGATACTAGGAGACAATAGGAGGAGATTTTCCAAACCACGACCTCTCCTAGTCAACCAGGTAATAAACATTGTTTTAATATTTACATTGAATTGTTAAATAGAAATAATGAGTACAGTGTACTAACTATGTATCTTTTGCCCTTTTTATAATCAATGTTGGTCCCACTCAACACAAGACGTGCATTGCATTCAAATAGGCAATATGAATCAACAAAGGAGTAGCGTCCACCATACATAAACGAGGATGAACAAATAGAAATGCCACTCGTGAATTTTTTTTAAATAAAACACCTCGTAGGAAGTGAATAAAGATCAAATTTATTATTATAAAATATTTTGTACTATGATTTTGTTTTCATGCATCTTATGGAATCTTCATGTTTTATTATTTTATGTTATTTTCAATTATTTTCACCTAGATAGATCTAGGTATGGGGAATTGAGAGTGATGAGAAGGGGGGATGGGGGATCAAATGAGATTCCACTTTCATATGGTTGGCCTTATTCAGTAGAGAATAAATTATTCTCAAAACCAGGCAAAGTTCGAGCCAGTATGCATTTTGGCATCATCTGTTTTTTAATATTATTGATAGAATGTCACATATGGTTGAATAAATAGTATATAATTGGTTAGTTGATTATACATTTTATGTGACCTTATGCAGACACCTCATTTTTTTTTCCAAGAGTGTTTTCCATATTATGTGATGTTGTCATCTTTGCAATTTTTTGGATGATTCAGGTAATGTCAATTTGTATTGGCAATTTTAGTTTGTTTCCCTTATTAAAGTTTCTTCCATATTATTCATTGAGTAATGCTTATAATAATTCATAAGTTATGTATGAAAACATATTTTAACCAAAAAAATCATGACGAGAAATGAATAAGGTCTCATTTCTAGAATTAGGGATCCATCTACTTACCATTATATGAAATTTCACAATATTGACCCGTAGTATGTGGATATGACTAGAATTAGGATTGAAGGGTTGTTAGTTGCTTTTCCTAAGGTAATTGGAAGTGGTAAACAACACAGTTATGTTGAGATAAAGAATGCTCTCTATGTATTCTTTGATCACTATGTTGTAAGAAGTAAGGTTAGGGGAATAACATTTATTGCTCATCTCATAGAGAAGGGATTGAGCCTCCTCCATCTCTCTTGTTGTGGAGTGGTAATGTATTTCCAAATAATGATTAGTTGCACTACAAGAAAAAAATGTATCTTTCATTCTTCTATAAAATATACTTGCATCCTTGTGGTCACCAATCATGTCAAGTCCTCGAGTGAGGATTCTCAATGTGTCGAATTTTACCTCATATGTCTTGCTTTCCATTTCATCATGCATCCTTAAACCATATGGCAATCAATTCCCTTGAATGAACCCCTGAATTAGGGTGGTAAATGGAACATGATTAGGTGTACAATCATTTTGGTGCATCTCTTTGAGGATTCCCATAGCTTCAATTAAAATATATCCCCTTCAATATCCATTTAGCAATGTGTTGTAGGTCACTATGTTGGGTTTCACCCCTCTCAACAAAGATTCATTTAACACATCTTTTGTCCTATACAATCTACTTCCCTTGCATAGACCATATATTAGAGTAGTGTATGTGTAAATATTTGGTTCTACACCTCCCTACTTCATAATAGTCACCAATTCCAAGGCCTACCCAAGCCTTCCAACAACACAAAGAACCTTGATAGAATGATATAAGTATATATATATATATATATATTAGGCTTACATCCATTATCATGAATTTTCTTCCCATACAATATTTTATGTGATTCCTTTAGCCCATACAATATTTTCTATGATTTTCACACCACCTGGGTGTTAGAAAAATAGGGTGTGCTCATTTCACCATAGAAAATATACCAATATTGTCACCCAACCATAACCACAAAGGCCACCCCCGAGCACCTTAACCTTGACAGACATAATAATTCCTTAAGTAGACCAATATCCAACCAAGGTAGCGCACATTTCTCCAAGGCTAGCGCACCAAGCAAGAATAAAAAAATACCAAGAAAAAAGTCCAACCCATAACCAAGAGACCAAGTCACCATTGTTGCAGCTGCAGCTTTCCTCCAGTCATGCGCACTTCTTGTCCTTATGCAGTTTTGAGTGAGTGAGTAACAAATGAGATCTAGCACCCTTTATTTACATTTCTCTATCTCACTAGATTGGACCGACTTCTCTTTATGGAGGCTAATAACTCAATATTGAATATTCTCTTGAGTTGAATTGTCTTCTAGGGTTATTATCCAACGTTTTTGGGTTTCTCTTTCTTCCCGTAATATTCTAGTCTTGTCAAAGGTTACACATGGAGGTTAATACCTCCTGCAACTACCATAATATCAACACTCCCTCCTAGCTAGGGAGGTATTAAAGGCAATGGTCTTGAGCACAAATGGACCATTCAACTGGTAGCATCATATCCACATAGGCTATCACAGGATCAAATCACGAGAACCATCATCACTATCCAACTAGATAGTTTCCATGGAAATCATAACAATGTCATCACTAGAACACAACTATGTTTATTCATAGTAGTATACAACTACTATCCAATGGTACACAACCACTCTTAGTATCACACTGCTACTAACCAGTGACACACAATCACTATGAGCTGATCACATCCACCACAATAGCATACAACTAATGTCCAGAGACATACAGTCTCTACAACAATCATGTCATCGGATATCAACCTGCATAAACATTATCATGATACAAACTGAGTCATATGGTCCATTATTCCACTCACATTTGTGATATCTCGAAGACCATCTACCTTAGAAAAGTTAAGCATCAGTCATGAGCTATCTAGACTATTCTTCTCAAGCATAGAAAATAATTGTCCCTATTTTATGAACCTGTACCATTCACCTAACTCGGCCATTCCTCAGGCACTAATCACAGTGCAACTTGGATAGAGTGTGTCTACCCTAGGGAATGGCTATCCCTGATTGTTGAATCTAGACCATTCACCTAATTGGGCCATTCCTTTGGAACTAATCGCAATGTAACTTGGAGAGAATGATTATGCCCTAGGGAATGACTGTTCGGACCATTTCTTAAGGAAATGATTCTCCTGCACCAACCTCCAAAACAGACCATTCTTCGAAATTGCTCATAATTGTGAACTTTGAAAGAATGATTACCCGACGAGGAGGACCATTCTACTTGACCACTACTCAGAGTGACTACCAAGAAGAATGATTTTCCTAAACCATTCCCCCACACTAGCCATAAGGGGAATTGTTGTTTATGTTACATCAGCAATCTATCAGACCATTTTCATTACGAAAATGATTTTCCGATCTGGACCATTTTCCAAACTAGAAAATGATTGTCCATCAAAAATCTCTAACCACTTTCTGGACTAGAAACAAACTACCCAACCTAGACCATTTTACAAATTGGAAAATGACTTTCCATAAATCAATAACATATCAGTTCTCCCTCCCAACCTAGGAGTAATCACTTCCTTTTCCAATAAGGAAGTCATCTCCAAGAGGCCCATCCTGTCCCTTAAGTATGCAAACTTTTCATCTTGGATAGAGGCTTTACCAAAATATATGTTATATGCTCATTGTGGAGATATATTGGAGAACCACTTCTCCCCTCTGGACTTTATCATGGATAAAATAATACTTGATCTCAATGTGCTTCGACCTGTCATGGAACATCCGGTTCTATGAAAGCTTCACACATCCCTCATCATCACAATATATCATGGTTGAATCCAGCACCTGATCAGACAGTCCAGAAACCAACTTACAGAGCCACACTTCTTCTGTATAAGTTGCAATAAATTATGCTTCTGCAGTGTTGAGTGCAACGGACTTATGTTTCCCTCTAGCCCATGATATTGTGTCAAAGTTCAAACTGAAACATATCCAAGAAACACTTCTTCTTCTATCTTCACTCCCTTCCCAATATGAATTGATAAATCCATGCAGTTGTATATCATAACTCAAACGTCCCATGAAGAAACTTCAAGGCATGCTTTGTAATTATTCAATTCTCATGGATATCTTCCACCTGGAACTATTTTCACAGCAAATAAAATATCCGATTGAGTATTCTCCAAATACATTAACGAGCCATTCAATTGTCGATACAAGGACGGTTCTACTGGATCAGAGTCTCTCAACTTCTTCATATCTGTCATCATGGGAATTTTCCCTAGATTTGCAATCCATCACCCCAGACCACTGAGGAACAATTCTAATACAATCATTATTCTTGGCAGTCACTCAGAGTAGTGGGGGAATCACTCTAGAGTAACCATTCTGATACACTTTATATGTCATAGGAATTTTTCTCCGCGCTTCTATTGTACATGATATTCTATGCATCAAGTTACTTGAATCCATACAAGGTCTTCTTCCATCTGCATACATGGGTCTCTTTTTGGTATACCTCAAAACCCTGAGGTTGCTCTACATAAGCTTCTTCCTTAATTGTTCTATTGGGAAGAACAGTATTTTACATCCAAGTGATGCAAACTCCAATCCATGGATACTGCAAGGGATATAATGGCATAGTTAAAGGTATATTTGGTTTACTGGAACAAGTTGTCATCATAGTCTTTTCCCTCCTTCCAGGAGAGCCCTNGCTTCTATTGTACATGATATTCTCTGCATCAAGTTACTTGAATCCATACAAGGTCTTCTTCCATCTGCATACATGGGTCTCTTTTTGGTATACCTCAAAACCCTGAGGTTGTTCTACATAAGCTTCTTCCTTAATTGTTCTATTGGGAAGAACAGTATTTTACATCCAAGTGATGCAAACTCCAATCCATGGATACTGCAAGGGATATAATGGCATAGTTAAAGGTATATTTGGTTTACTGGAACAAGTTGTCATCATAGTCTTTTCCCTCCTTCCAGGAGAGCCCTCTAGTTATGAATCTCGCCTTGTATCAATGCTTCCATTCATAGTCTTTTTCACAATTTCTCACATACATTGTTCTTCATCACAAATTCCTTCCATTTATTCTTCTTGAATGCTTCTAGTGGGCTCAAACCACGTTGGTAGTCTTATGATTCTAAGTGTAATAACTAGTTTTTCTGGATTTTCTTTCTTTCTTGGAATCTCCATGCTCTTCTCATGTTGCCTTTTAACTTTGGGGTCCATGGAGTCTTTTATAAATTACACGCCCTTCCTTCCTAAAGATTCCAACTTCTTCCTTTCATCATAGAGATGTATATGGACAACCAAGAATTCTCAAGGCTTCTTTTCGAAGAAAGTCTTCTTCTAGAGTCAAACTGAACACATGTTTCTTATTATGGTTGTTACTTCCAATGAAAAACATGGACAGATATTACATAATATTTTTGAATTCTTCTTCACTAGATCGTATCATTTAATATTAGCTCCCTCCTAATCCCGACTTCATGCCTAAATGAAAGCTCTTATTTTGGAATTCAGTAATCAACTCCCTCCATCTGAGAGAGTCCATACTTATGTCTACATCCTTACTACTTTCTGAAATGCGTCACAAGTCTTATTCTAGTTTCCTCTTCATTACTGAATTATTTCTGGTGTAAATCCTTCTAGGTCTCTTCAATATTGATTCTGATTGTGGCCCATATGGCAGTTGTTACTTATATAATATCTTCCACAGGAATTGTCACCAAAGATTGTCAATGTACTTCATCCTTTTTCAGATACATTACTTGACTAGTAATCATTGTAATAGTAATCCTTATCTTGTTATTATTCCATACGTGTTGTTTCACTGACCATCTTATCTTATAAGAAATAGATATACATGATATGTGTAGGAACTATGTAAACATGGTATGTACAAGGACTATGTTACAGAAGAATATCGTTACCTTGACTAGAAGAAGAAATTTTCTTCATCTTGCTTTACTTTCTTTGAGGGTTCCTTTTCTTCGGAAATTGTTGCTTCATGTGTTTCCTTCCTTTTCTTTAACTCAGGACAATGATTCCTGTAGTGACCATATTTTCGACAGTTGAATCATTGTATTTTTAACATATCCTTCTCTTGATTTGGTTTCTTCCTTGATTCAAACTTCTTCTTATTCCTGAATTTATTGAAATTTGGTGTCTAGGCTTGATCATCATATTTCCTTTGGGATTTCTATTTTGTGCTAATCCTTGATTCCTCTTGTGCAGAGCAAGTCCAAATTTATTGTGTTCATGCTTGCGTAAAATGCATCCCATGTCTTGGGAAGGCCATTGAGTACTATATTTACTAGTTCCTTTTCTGAAATGATTTCCTCAATAGCTTGTAGTTGATATCTTAACTGAGAGATTCTTACAAAATATGATGTTATGATGTCATCGTCATTCATTTTCATGTCATGAAGCTCATTCTTCAAACTCATCACTTGAATAATATTTTTTACTGAGAAGAGGTTAGTTAGGGCATCGTACATCTTCTTAGATGAGTCAATATGGGAAATGTAGGGTATCAAATGGTCCTTTATAGATTCCACTATGATTCTCATAGCATTGATGTCATTGTCCTTGAACTTCTCCATAAGTGCAACGTTATGGGGTTCCTTCTCTTTTCCTGCTTCAAATTGTGGTTCCATGATCTTCTCTTTCACGATATCCAACACTTTATTCTTGGAAAGGATGAGGTCAATCCTTGTCTTCCATGATCTGAAGTTAGAATCCCCTTCTAACTTGTTTTCTAACTTCATAGAGTAATTCATCACTGCTTTGACTTGTTCAACCTTTGAATTTGACCAAAAACTCAAACTTGACACCTTGGCTTGCTTAGAGTACCAGGAGGTGCACTAGGTTATACAGGAAATAGGTCAAGCTTTTCACTTAAGGTGCCTCAACAATAGGGTTAGGGTTTCATTGCTGCAGCAAAAATCTGACTACAATTTTAACTGCAACTAAGCAAATCCTCCCAATCTATCTTCCAATGATTAGACTATCCAAAGATAGTGCAGGCCCATAACTTGTTAAAAAGATAGGGTGTGCTCGTTTCAACATAGAAAATATATAAATATTGTCACCCAACCATAAGCACAAAGGCCACCCCCGAGCACCTTAACCTTGACAGACAGAATAATTTCTAAAGTAGACCAATAGCCAACCAAGGTAGCGCACCTTTCTCCAAGTCTAGCGCACCAACCAAGAATAACTAAAGACCAAGAAGAAATTCCAAACCATAACCAAGATACAAAGTCACCATTGTTGGAGTTGTAGCTTTCCTCCAATCATGCACACTTCTTGTGCTTATGCAGTTGTGAGTGAGTGAGTGACAAATGAGCTCTAGCTCCCTCTATTTATACTGCTCTATCTCACTTGGTTGGTCCAACTTCTCTTTATGGAGGCTAATAACTCAATATTAAATATTATCTTGAGCCGATTTGTCTTATAGGGTTATTATCCAACGTTTTAGGGTTTCTCTTGCTTCCCGGAATATTCTAGTCTTGTCAAAGGTTACACGTGGAAGTTAATACCTCCCACAGATACCATAATATCAACACTAGGACCACTAGGTTACTCATAATCCTATGTATTATACCTATAAATTTCTTCCTCCAATCAACCATACAAGAAATTTGATTTTACATCAAGTTTGTGAACATGTAGATCCAATTAGAAAAATTTGTATCCATGGTTTTTTGAACTTCCTTTTATTTGTAACCTAGTTGTATTATACAGGCTTGGGATATACTATTGAATGGGATTGAAGAGTGGTCTAGTTTCGTGGTATTTATTATTATGACACCAGATTCCACAAAGCTTCCAAGGATTGCACTATCTAGATTCCAAAGGTTCTATTTCCCCACGCTCAAATATGCAAATGTGTGTGTGTGTATGTGTGTGTGTGTGTGTGTGTGTGTGTGTGGCTTGAGAAGGATGCAGCTCTAGAAATAAATGACGTTGAGGAGGAAACCTTGCACTAAATCTCAATAAAGGTAGATGGCTCCTTAAGGGATGTTGAGACCACCCTTGACCAATTGGGTCTTTTTGGATTGAAATTCACTACTATAGTGTTTCCCTAATTTGTGAGTATTATATTCCCTTTTTGTAAAAGCTTCAATATAGGAATTGATTAGAAAACAACTTATCTATGTTTCAAGTTATGATGTTTAATTCTAATATTATTGTATCTATTCATTCTAGTAATAGTAGTTGATACTTTCCAAAAATGAAAAAAAAAAATGTGACTTGAAGACTTTACACTTTTTTAAGTCACATGTGGGTTTGATACTAAATGAAAAATTGGTAAAGTTGCTTGACCTAGATTTATCAACTGACACTATGAGAATTTTAAGATCCACTAGAGGCATGATCGAATCTAGATTTCAACCATTAGTCCTCATCGTGCAATTGGCATCTATGATTACAAACATTTTTTATGGTAGTTGCATATAGTTTGCATGGTTAGATGAAAATACAAGACTGTTTGTGGGGAATTATTGTAAGTACCTTAATTACCCAATGAATTATTCTTGCATGACATTATCTAAATAGTTTGAACTGAGTAGCTAAGAACCATCTATATTGACTGCAAAACAATAAGCTTTTTAAACTATTTTGACCTGAATAATTTATTGTTTTATACATCCACAATTATTTATACGTCACACTATCCTAATATCATGGCACTTCTTCATTCATACATCCTAATGTAATTGTAGCTTTGATTATTGATACTACAAATTAATTTTTTGATAAGGCTATCATTGGATGTTGCATTTGTTTCATCCTTCCTCTTTTTATTAGT
>SNQJ01S0125391.1:45136-56696 GCA_010110895.2 Picea sitchensis | reverse complement strand
TGGGTAAGTTAGTACATCAACTTCCCGGGGTCGTAACTTTTGCATACGATCTCTGTTTTAGACGTTTGATAGCCCGTTGGAAAGGTATCATCGAGGAGATTCATTTTGGGGGCTCAATCGTGCCTTTGGATATCATTGAGGAGATCGATATCGAAAAACCTTCATTTAGGCCCTCAAAATGGCCCCGAAAGTTAAAACTGCTAAAAATAGTAAATTGTCAAAATTGTCAGAAAATTGTTTTGAGCCAGTTGGAAAAGGTGGGTGGCCACCGATATCCATCTGGATCACATACACTCAAACAATTAAGTAGAAGGATAAACCAAAAGATAATAAAATTAAAAAATGTGGGTTAGAATTAATATCCACAATTAATTATCCCTTGGACCCCTCTTAAATAATCTTTTGTATTGTGGAGAACTCAACCCCCCATCTCTGTCCATATCCCCCAACATGTGGTACCGCATTTTATTTATTTAAAAACAAAAATAAATTTGCATATTACATCACTTGGCCATAGCCACATTCATATCTACATTATGCATTAATTAAACTGAGAATTATACTAGGGATGTTATATTCCCCCTCCCCTACAGTTATGCACCATCCTCAGTGCACAAAACCATGCTGAAATAAATATACAAATTTACATCATAATATTCAAAAAATAAAATTTTGAAATTTGTTTACTCTCCAACAACAGTTCCAACCAAAGTCTCGCATTCTTCTCAACCTTTTGACCCAAGGAATGTGCCTCCTTCATTGCTCTCAGTCCATCAGGTTGAACTATTCTTTTATCAGGGATATCAACATAGGTGACCAAGAATTTTGAGATGTGGTTTCAAAACTCTCATTGTAAAAAAATGGAGTCTTTCATTTTTAGCTTCTATTTTCTTCAAAATTGGAAAATATTTGTGGACCTATTCCTCTCACATAGTTTCTTCATGATCCCATGTTGCATCTTCAGGAACATAGAAGGTCCATTGAACCTTCACTAGCCTTATGGATTTGTTCCTAAACACTTTGACTTTCTGGTCCAAGGTGTGTATTGGTTCCACCTACAAATCCCCTTCGTTTTCCCCCTAGATCACAATCCCATCAATTATGTGGTTAGGGCCAGGAACATATTTATTTAATAATGACACATGAAAATTATTATGCACTCTCATGGATGCAAACAATGCTAACATGTGTGCAACTAGCCCTATATTTTCTAATATTTTGAATGGCCCACAATGTCTTGCTTCCAACTTTGGGAAGCAACCCAATATTAGTGAAGTTATTTTCTATTTCACATTAAAAAAAACATGTTTATTGTTATAGCCTTAATTTCCATCTTATAGATCTAGAAGAGAATCCAATAGAAGATGAATTCAAAAAAACATCTCTAGCTCAATATTTGGGACATTTTTTAGGGTTGTCGTGGGTCCCACATGAGACAACAAGCAACAATAGTCGTTGTTCATATATAGTGCAACAAGGGGCGATCCTTGAAACCTTCTAGATTCGTAGAGTTGGAAAGAGGCAAGTGAGTGATGAGTTGTATCATTGTTGCATGAGCCTTGGAACTCACATCATTCAAATATCCATTGGGTTCTAGAAGATATAGAATATCTCCATATGCTCCTCCAATTATATATATAAAGAAGGAAATTCTTGAGCATGAGGAGGAAGAATCATTTGTAGAGTTTTGTTTTCCAAATATAGAGGAGCTTCTCCTATTCAAACCAGTCACAATAAGATTTCCTAGTTTGATTAAGAAGCCAAGGAGGTGCAAGGAGCAAGGAGCAAAGGGGAATGCATCTACATCCAAGGTATCATAATTGATGTATTTATTATGTTTCATTAATAAAACATCGGTTTTCCCCTAAATATGTTTGTATCTGATTTACAAATGTTTAGATCTAGTCTTGCAATGCATAGATATAGATAGATATAATGAATTTAATTTTCCTTAGAAGAATAGTTGATTGGTATTTGTTTGTCTCCTTGTGTGTAGGAATCTGTTGGACACACCAACCACACTGAGAGTGGGGGTGAATCAATGTAGGGATATTTTTACTCCTTTACAAAACACCTTAGTTAGAAATCACCATCTACTCATCATCATTTAATTTCTTTTATAACAAGTTGTATGTACTCATATCTCATCAACAAACATAAGCAATAAACCATCATCATGAAGAATATAAGGAACACAAGATATATGTACAATTTTATTTTATATTATGGATACAATCCTTGGGGGTTTTTTGAGCAACAACTCCACAAGAGCACGAACTCTCAATGCAAGACTCAACCTACAAATATTAGTACCAATTGAGAAGAGGAATCCAACCCTCAAGCAAGGGTGATTTTAAGAACCCCCCCTAAATTTATATATATAATAAATGGGTGAATCCCCATGATACATAAGAATATTCAAAGGCTATTTTATCAATAATATAATATGTATATATAATGTTTTGGCTAATCTTTTAATATTTTATAAAATCTTGTAAAATCTTTGTGAATATTTCACTGAATTATAAAATCTTGTAAAATCTTGGTGAATCTTTCACTGAATTATAAAATCTTGTAAAATCTTGGCGAATCTTTCACTGAATTATAAAACCTTGTAAAGTCTTGGTCATTTTTTTGATAAAGTATAAAACCATATATAATAATAGGAGAATGTATTAATTAAATTGTAATATAATCACTTTAGATATTTGGAAAAAGAAACATTACTTTTCCATCCTCTAGACAACGTTGCAAGCATTAGGGGTTGTGTTTGTCAAGGTTCTCATTGTACACTTGCATATCCATCTATAATTTTGGATGATATTTCACCACAATGTTCATATGTGTTTATCCTGACCGCCACTTCTATCAAGCTCAGGAGATATTAATATTTTCTCTTCCACTTCTATTATGGATTATTTATTACTGATTCATCAATTACGAAAGGACCCTTCAAACAAGTTCATCATAGGATGTTCCTAAATAGGAGTGCACATAATTCTATCAATGAATAACTCCAAAAGTATAAGGATATTGATAGGTCACATTCCATGCATGACTTCCTCTCTAATAATCCATTTTCACCCAAAAAGAACCCCTTTCCAAGGAATAGAGGTCACTTTTACCCCTTATATTTTTGTTAGCTTATAAAAAAGTTAAGGGACACATAACTTTGTAATAAATGTTGGGCATAGATTAGGCCTTAAAACTATAGGGAACAAAATCACCCATTGAGCATAAGTTTTAACTATTGGATGCAAATGAGACCATAAAATCTTCTAGTGGGTATAAAATTAGACCTTAAGATTGGCATTGATTGCATCCAAGATTTATTGGATGAGACCATAAGCACCCTCCTAAAACATCTTCAATTGAGACATTCTTCCAAGTTCTCGAGCTCTTAACTAGACCTCTTTGTTCTTTGTATCTCCTTATTGGATGATAGACTTTAGTTAGTTCTTAGGTATTAGATCTCATAGATTATATCTAATTTCATAGGTGTTGCATTTGCACTCCCATTTGTGGATTGATTATGATGTACCTAGTAGTCCCTTCGACCTATTCATGGTCATTTGTTGAATAATAAAATTATCATATCTTATTTTACCTTATCCGTATCCAATTCACTTCTATTCAAGATAAGGTAGGGCACGACACTTGTAATTATTTCGATCAATTTTCTTCATTAATCAGGGAAACTAGTTAGAGATATTCTCACTGCGTGCTTCATTTATTTTGGGCTCACACCTTCAAGTAACTCGCACACATCACTCATCCAAAATGTCATATACAAGTTTCCTACACTTAAGGTGCATGTGGGCAAATGAATGGGAAGGATTTTCCTACACATTAGGTGTAGGTAAGTACCTAAACTGGGATTTTAGCACAAACTGACCAAAATGTGTATCTAGTGATGCCAAGTCTAATTTCACTAGACAAAGTCTTGAAATCCTTGTCCATGTGTGTGATTGTACTCCAAATGGGAAAAATGTAGATGTAAGTGATGCCAAAAGCAATCATGTGATGTTTCATGATGTGACATTATGTGTCCCATCAATATCCTAAAGAAATGGCTTCCCATACTCACACCCACTGACCGTAGAAAAAATTGGATATTATTTATTACTACAACACAATTTCAGTTGTGGCATTGTCCAAATTCTTTCCAAGATGAACAAACTGAACAATACTGCGCATTATTAAGGAATCTAACAATAATGAATGGATTGAACCTCGATCACTATTCTAGTCACATGGGTGATTTCCTTAAAAATTTAGTTGATTACAAGACATAAAAGAGAACAAAGAACAACGTTATAGTTATGAAAAAAACATGAATACTAATCAAGAGATAAATAACATGATCACATGCACCACACATATTGTATATAAATTTTTCCAGGACTTCATCCATTTAAGCTACAAAATTTGGTATTTTGTTTCCTTTCCAACATACTCTAGAATATCTTTCAACATCCAAGCAATAAGAGAGATATATTGTCCTTACTAGTAATAAATATCCAATGAGTGTGTCAAAGGGATTTTAGTGGGATATATGTTGAAGAGTGAAACACAACTATGGTTGTTGAGTTTGAGACATTGATGAAGAATCATACTTCGAGATTGACCCCATTACTTACAAGAATAATTCTTCTTGGATGTTAGTGTGAGTGAGAAAAGTATAACACATGTGGATCTATTGAAATATGCAAGGCTATAATGGTCACCAAGGGTTATCCCCAAGAGGGGATGACTTCAAGTAAAATTTCATCAATTGTGCAAGAAAACAAATTGAAGCATGAAATGTAATTAAGAAGCCAAGAACAAGTGTGTATGTTATTGTCTTTCCACAGGACTTGGACAATTTCTCTAGTAACCATTTCTATATTATACATCAATGGATTTACCCAAATTGTATCTAGTGTAATAAATATATTATTCCTCCATCATACCTAAGCCAATGACCAGTGTATTCAATGATGGGAATAAACACATTTGGATTACCTTATTAAAAAATAATGTTAAAATAGATCATGTACAAGTTCAACACTTTGGTCCTGCCCAAGTTGGGTCGATAGTCAAATTTAAGTTAAATGACGATGATATAAGAAACTACTAAGATGTAGAAAATCAATATTGAATATATCAAACCATTAGAAGATTCCCCATCTATCACTTTCCCTTCAAAATGATTATTTAGAATATGTGACCTAGAGTATGTTAAGATTACAATTTGAAAATGTTACTGGAATTCCTTGGGTAATAGAACCATAGACTAATTAGGGAAAAATTTAATGAGGATAATCATAAGTTACAATAATTGAAACTTTCTAACCTCGGTGATAATTCATGGAAAATACAAAAAATGCAATTTTTTACATGATTATCTTGTTTAGAATAGATTTCCATATTATACACTCATGGTGACTCAAGCAACTGCCACTAAATGGGAGCTAAATAAATTGCATAATATCCATGTCAAATATGAGCTTGTCTTTTTTATTGTTCGAAGAATCTACCTTCTATCGTATGAGTGAACTATGCAACTCATCCTTTTAATTATTGGTGCAGGAAGGGTTTTTATACCACTGTATTTAATTTATTCCTTTGATTTGAAGAACCCAATGCTTTCTCTTTCTCTTTATATAAATACCACTAGTAATGAGAATGCAACCTATTCTAAATTAAATATGATAATTAGTATCCTTCTGGAATATCTTATAGAAATTATTGGCAACCTTCTTTGGGGTAATCATTGTGAAACATATCTTTGTGTAATCCTCCTTCGTCTTGACCTTGTCACTATCAAACCTCTCGACATTTTATAGAGGTCTAAATGTTGTGTATGGTTTTACTAAAATTGGTGAACACTTGGATTTTAAATTGACTAACAATGGATTTGGCAATCCACCATACTTGGCATTATGCCTAAAATTCGGTTAATTCTGGCGGCCTTTACATTGGTTCCACTAACCAAATTATCCAATGAATCTTAAGACCAAATTCACCCATATGACCGATACCCCCACAGTTTGTATAAATAAAAAAAATTCAATGAGCGGACGAGATCATTTTTTAATTGGCAATCCAATGGTCGTTATCGTTTTGACCAAAAGGTAGGGTGCCTGATAGGCCGTCTCAGGCTCCAGGCTGGTGATATTATCGTGGATTCCAAACACTTAGATCCCCCACCATACCTCTTCACTATGTGTCGATATATTTTAGAGACAAAAGTTTATATAAACCCATACGAATCGTTTTACACAAGAAATGTGGGACTAACACTCAACAAGCCATTTAATCAGCATCGTTGATATCTTGATCAGATGATTGTTGAGTCTCTCCTTCATCATCTCTACAATATACTTGTTAAATTATCTAATTGCAATTCCACTACATCAAGTGCTTGCATAAGATCCTCCACTTCTTGTTTCTTGGCTGACAAGGAATCATGAAAGGATATGTTCTCCTCTTGTATTCCCTTTGCAGAAGCCTCTCATGCTCGAAATTATTCAACACTGAGATCCAACAAGTGGCAATCATTATGTAACATAATATGTACTAAGTCTTTGACAACCAACAATAAATTTTCATCTATCTCAGCACTGTATTTAGCAGTAAAATCAACATGATCTGTGGATTTCGGAGATTGAGAAATGTTTGATGCTAACATTTTGCCACTAGTTACTACCATTACATGCCCTTTAGAATGTGATATATATACATCCTTAATATTCATATTATCAAGTTATGCCATGGCATTGATGAAAGCATCATTAAGGATGGTAATACTTCTATGTAACATATCAATCTCATCATCCTTTTGTTTTGTGAGATCATTGAGAAGTCTAGCATTTTTCTTTAGACACTCAAAATATTCTACCAAATGTGAAACTTTCTACACTACAATCTGTAAAATGTGTGACACACCTGTAGCCATAATTCAACTCTTTGGATACCCACTACGATGCTTACAATACTCTCTTGGTAACAAAATAATTGTAGAGCTTTAATGGCTTTAATAACACCCTTTTTGGTAGACACCATATGGGTTGGGTATGGTATTTACATGTAGCATTTTGGATGTGATTCCAAACAAATATTTTCAAGGTGCATTCATGCAACAGTCCCCCAAAATTATCAAATTCCCCACAATAATTTGGAGCAGAAAGAATGGTGACCATTTTATTTGGGCAATCCAAGTTTTGAAGCTCTAGTTTGACTTTAATAGGATTGCACATGTTTGAGACATAATTATCCAATGATTCTGGTATATTCCCTATGTCCCCTGATTTAAAATGAGATATAGTATTACCATTCATCACTATCTGAGGAACGAATAAAGATTTTGGTACAAACGAGACATTCTTCACAGAGCTTGTCTCAAGCAAATCTACAACTTGTACTTTCTTTAACCTTTTGAATACAACAGTGGAAAATTTTGTTCTTCTTTTATTTTCTTTTCAAGTCTACAGGTTCAAGTCTATTTTTGTTTGTTCAAGTCTCTTCCTTATTTATTCAAATCTATTTTTGCTTGTTGCACCATGTAGTAATAGAGTGCCTCAAAACAGAGTGCCATAAAATAGAGTGCCAACCATCTTCTTTGTCATCATACCACCTTATCCAACAATGAAATAAATGTCATCATAGGCAATGTCTCTCATCTAATTGACACCAGTGCCATTCTCATCTATTTGACATCAGTGCCAATGCCATTAATGCCAACTTGTATTGACATATTGACAACAACCATTTTCTTTGTCATCATAGGCAATGTTGCTATATTTTCGTTGTAGATCACTATTCATAGTATAAAAGTGAGGGAAGGTTCACTAATTGGGCATGCCATATCCTCGATTGCACCATTTGGTACCAAAGCACGATTTGAAGATCTAGGAGAGTTAATTAAGTGAGAGGAAGTATCAAATAATATAAGATAATATAGGTAAGATAATTTTATAAATGTCCAACAAACGACCACAAAGGTTGTTCAATGAGATCCAAGACTCTCTTTCATTCTTTGAAGAGTACAAGTCCCCATATGGAACCAGGATTTACCCCTCAAAATGAAGGGCCATTTTTGAGACAGACCTTTCAACAATATAGATATGAAGATGAACTTGGGTGGAAGACTAAGCGAGACACTTAACAAGATTGATATATTTGGCATGTCCTTTTGAATATCTATTGGTTAAGGGTTAGAAATTTGTTTATTGAAAATGATAGTGTACTGTTCTAGTTACCTTTTGGTCATACTGATGATTACTATTTCTAACTTTGTGGATTCTTCTATGGAATTAACAATGTGACTTATAAAGTCAACATAGAAAAGTTGTGCTGGTTGTTGGGATTCTTCAAAGAGTATCATATGGGTGTCTTCTTGCAGCTTTATAAGAATTTGGGATTCATTTCCAGACTTCTGCAGAAACATTGTTGGTTGTTGATGGAATTTTAGGCCTGGTATTCACTCTATATTCAAACAAGTAAATGTTTATTATACCTTTCAATCATGTACTCTAGTGAGAATTTTGAAATTTGGATTGGTGGAATTGAGTCATTTTCCAAATGCTGCTACTTAATTCGGATGGTTACTAAAATTGTCACAAAAGTAAAGGTGCTTATTATTTGGCCAGAAATTGCTTAGAATCGCTTAAATAAAGAATAGTCAACTTGATAAATTCTTCACTGAGGAAAGTGTCAGAAATGGTCTCAATGCAAATAGATACAAGGAATCTAAAACTATTGTCGAGGCTACTAGAATAATGCCTCCAAGAAAATCTAAGATCCCTATCCACTATGCTAAAAAATCATTGATGAGGTATGCCTCAGAGAAACATGGAATAGTAGCATAGGAACCTAGTGCATACAACTCATTAATGTTGCAAAAAACTGTAAACTGATAGCTTGAAGGATTTGTGAAAACATAGGTTCTTCTTCTCAATCTAGCTGATGAAATATACAACTGAACTGAAGAATTAAGGTGATTCATTTTTTAGCATATTGCAGGATTTAGGCATGTAAACTATTGTATTACATATATTTGACTAGATATTAGGTTCCATATTTTCCTATGGGAATAGATGGACTATCCAGCTTCAACCTATTTATATTTGTCACATACATTGAATTTACAAATTATTGAAGTTGTATCTGTCCATCCATATCAGTTGTGATTATCTTCTGTTTGAATATAATAGGTGGGTTGGTTTTTTCTCCTATTTGGAATATTGATTGAACTGGCCCTGTTTCAGTGCACTGGAGAAAGGGATCCAAGCTTGATTGCTTTAGACCACGAAATTTGCAGGATTTTACAATAATGCTAAATTTGCACAAGCTTCTACAATAAAGCTTAACGTGCAATGCCTTGAATATGTTTGTATATAGTCCATTGATAATTCTTTATTACTTGGTAGTTATTAATTGATAATGGTTTATTACTTGACAGTTTCTGTTGCCCTTGTATTTTGGAATGCTAAACACATGTTCTATTGAACTTGGTAATATAGTAGTTTCCTTTTCTGTTAAGTTGAGATGAGATTTTTGAATTTGCATTAATTGTTCTGTAGTGAAATTTCCACACAAGAGAACCTCAAAGAAGTCAACATATCAAAGAATCATCTTGAACAAGTTGAAGATAAATATTAGACATGCACTTTTCTTTCTTTGATCTATCATTTCTACCTTATGTATTCTTTGTAACTCTTTACAAGTGTTAGACTAAAACAAATGAACTTGAGTAGACTTAAATTTCTACATGGAAAATTAACTTAGACAATTTTGGTAAATTAGAATGAATGGCTCAACTTGTCATTTATGGGGAGAACAATCATATCACTAACCTTTAGTTCTTGCATGGAGTTACTCCAATGGTATTCTAATGTTCATAATTTCCTTGTATCATTTTAGAGCCCAAATTTATTTCCTTTTATTATTATTAAGAAAAGACTTATTGTTAAATAATTTGGCTCCTCAAGGAAAGGACACAACTACTTGAGGAATCACTTCATGGTATGTGAATGTAGTAAATATCATTCAAGGAAATTATCCATAGTTTAGACTTCTAAGAACTCATTGTGGGGTAATTTGGGTTTTTCAAAATTAGTGTGGATTGCACAAATTTTCCACATTGGCAAAGGACTAACATTGCACTAGGTGCCTTGCTAATCATGTCTTGATTTTTATTAATGCCACCCTAGGTAAGGTCCAGGGAACCTTTAGTAATAAAAACTCCCCTTTCTTGGGGTTGTAAGGTGTACAAAAGAATAAAAAATCAACATTCCCCTATTCCCCTAACCAAGTTTCAATTTCCATTGCATTATCATTCATGATGTTATCTGTTGTACTACACAAACCACTAGTTCAATCGTTGCAGGAGTTCTTTTGCTTGACATTAAGGATTATTGTACATCATTTCATTATAAAGGGTCGGATAGTTTTGTGCCAAGATTAAAGAAATATATTTGATCTTGTTTTATTACGCATACTAGAATTGGTTAGATTACATGCTTAAGAAATGTAAACAATAATGCATTTATCACAAAATATCATTACACAAAGATGTTGTAGAAAATCTATCTTTGTTAATTGAAAAATTACAAACTAATACAATGTTGTACATACAATATAACCTTGCATTAATTATCTAAATAAATTTGTATGACTCTTAATCCAACACACAAACCCAATTCAAGTTCTCTACGCTTGTATACCATCTTACAACCTAGGGTTTTGAGGTCATTTGCTACACACAGGGACAATTTTACTTAAAAGTCCATTTTTGACCAAATGGAGATTAATTTAACAAAAGAGACAGAGTTTTTTGTCAATCACATACTAAAGAACAAAAACCTCCTTCAGTTTATACACATGTGTTATAATTTGGGAGATATGCAGCGAGATTTGAGGCCTATTTTTCAAGAATATTTAATTTCTTGTTTTATTCATTATTTTGTGGCACATATTTCGAGAATATGGGAACGAATTTCAAAACTAGGAGAGATGTTTTTCTTCAAAAAAACCTTATTTACAAAACCCTCTCCTGGTTTTGTAACAGGTATTATACTTAAAGAGATATCACTTCATCTTTGACTCCTATTTTTAAAAAGATGCATAAAAATGTATCATATTGTCTTATTGGCATCCAAGTTACAATGAAACAAAACTCAATGTCTTGTTATGTTGATCCTATAGGGATATAAAAGGAATATTTTCTTGCAAACTCTTATGCCATTTTTCCAGACCTGTTGGCAGCCAATAATATTTTTCCATTTTCTTGTAAGCTGCCCACACCTATGTCTTGCGAACATCAAGTTTTTCGTCGCATTTTACAAATAGACGAAACTTTCATTTCTTGAGACTTTTACACATTTGTCTTCGCTAAGTATTCACGAGTGTAAGCATGAAGATTTCTCCTTTCGAGGTTACATTTCGATCATTATCTGAACTGCCAATATCTTTTGTGTCATTATGCATATTGCGCTTATCTTTTTGTTGATTTTTACATGATCGGCAATATCCTTTGATCGGTTTTCATACTTCGATGGATTATATAACTCGGTTT
>SNQJ01S0125391.1:27729-41027 GCA_010110895.2 Picea sitchensis | reverse complement strand
CTTCAACTTTTGAAACCGATGGAAACTTTCTTACTATTTTAAATGCAAGATTCATCCTATGAGCCATACAATGAATACTTAACATATATGGTGAAGCTAACAGTATTAGTCTAACACAAAGGCCATTCCTTTGTCCTTGCATTACTGATGCTCCATCCACTCCAACACATACCATTTTTTTTGCGATCATTAAAGGATCCATACCACCACTTTCCTTCAAACTATTATTAACAAGTTCATAAATATTTCCAGCTGTAGAATTCTCCTTCATTTTATGAACCCCAAGTAGATAAGAATGCCTAATATGTTCATTAACCATATAAATACTCATACAAATCCATGAAGTATTATCAATAGTTGTAACCTCATCCAAAGAAAATGAAAAAAACCTAGCACTTGAAATCTTCTCTTTCATATCATCCTTTTCTACTGGAGCTAGATATTTTTCCCATTCCCAACCACTCGTTAAAGACCAATGAAAATATGGAAAGTTTGGCATTTGAAAAAAAGATATATATTTCATGTAATCTAGATAATCTATCATAGGATTCCCTTTAGATAAGATGTGAAATACAATGCTTAATTGAATTGTCTTGGGTAACAAATTTCTTTCCATTGTCTTTTCGAATAGAGATGTGATGCTTCCTCCACCTGCCTTGAGTTTTTTATTACTTGTTAAATATTCATTATATTCATCAGCATGATTGACATGTTGACATTCCTCGAAAGAGTTCCATCTGACAATATATTTCTCCTTGCTATCTACAATTTTCTTTTCATACACCTTTCCTACATGCTTCTCAATTGTATCTAACTTCATATGAAATGTCGTTGGCATGCCAAGTTTGCAACTACATATATTTCATCTAACGTTTGGTTTCTCTTTCTCATTTTTTGGAGGTAATGGTTCAATAAATGGAAATTTTGAGACCCAATCTAGTTGGAAGCCTCTCCCTATGTCCCATTGGCCTTTTTGTCTTTTTCGTGAATTGGTTGTGTTCTTTTCCAATGAAATATTTTTTACATTTGTACTGCCAATTTCTGGTGAAAATACATTTATCTCACTTTGATCACCATATGAACATATTTCCTTATCTATTATTTGGATATTAGATGCATTCTCACAAGAGTTGACATCTCTTTCAGTGATAGGTTGCTCAAAAGATCTCAAAGCATGAAGAGAATGTGGATCCTTGGATTGAGGTATTTGAAAGTATGATGATAGATCATTTTGTCTTGATATTTTCTTCCCACGATCGATGTTTGAAATCTCAATAAATATTCCACAATTGAAATTTGAAATTGATCTAGAAGCCAAAAGTCAAACGTGCAAGAGAAATAATATAAAATTAGTAAAATTCCTAACAAGTATAGAATATATGTATGTATTTATCTTTATTATCTTTTTTTATAAAATAAAATTCTCTAACTTATCCTTTAATGTATATAGTTTTTATGATTCAACATCTACCAATTAACAACATTAATTATCTCATGCTAATCTTCAGTTTGTAACCATTTTATATTTTCAGGATAGTTGTCTTATACTATATATTGACTACAACCTTATAATGCTTCTATATCCATTACCGACTACAATTTCCCTTTCAACAACCATAGAGATGAATTTGTTGGCAATCGGTACTCTTAAGGAGAATTTGCAGAGGCAAATGAACAAAGAAATGTCCATTCAAAGTGAAGATGAATGGTGGAACATGATCACACAAGGATCTTGAAGATTGATGTGGTATGTTTTTATTATTAACTCTGGTTTTAATGACCTACAATGATGGTTGGGTACCCACATTTATTAATTTAAAGCGAGACAATGATGAATGGGGGCCTAATTCGAAGGGCAATAATCACCTTGAGAATTGTTTCAATTTATGAACAATATTATGCATGTCTTAATGGTCAAACTCAATGGTTTCTATGGTTATGTTAGTGTAAGCCAGTTATTTTTGTCACCAGTGATCAAATATGCTCTTACAAGGTTTTTTTTAGGGTCTCAAGTCAATTTTTTATCATTTCATTAGGTTTTCAAAATAAAAATTTGGTCACTGGATAGTGTGTCTAGGTCTATTACTGCTCCTTTCAAAACTTTTCATGTTCTGGTCATTGCCATCACTCAGTGGGATGTGTCATCACTGAAAGGCCATCATCATTATCTCATTCATACCATCATGGTCCGCATTCATCCACAGGGATACCAATCGATGGGGAAAAGTGGTTTAAGAGCCTAGACTTGAATGTGCAAAACTACAAACCCTTCATCAAAGGTCACTACAAAGACATCATTAAGAAAAAAAAAAAATCCTTTTGGATAACTCCTTGAGAAGTTTTCTCCATTGATGAGGTTCATTATGAAGTATTTTACATGTGAGGGAAGATTTTCAACATTGTACAAGTATCATGTTAGATTGCTCATTCATTTCATAGGGTTAAAACCACTTAATCTATCCTACTACCTCTACAAGATCTTGGATAAAATGGCAGAGAAGGTGCATCATAGACAAATTGATCATCAAGACAACCTTTTTCATCGTTCCCTCATCAAAATCATTGTATTTCATCAACTTTCACAAATGAACATCACTTGAGAGACATTCATTCAGTCAAACGTCTTTTTGTCTTCTACTAGTAAGCCTACTAGCCAAATTACACCATCAAAACCATCCAAGCATACTCAGAGAGTCCAAGAAACTCACTTTTTGCACAACAAGAACAATCTACTCAAAATATGTCACTTGGAGAATCTTTGAAGGCAGATTTTCTAGAAATGTCTTGTTTAGACATCTTTTTGTCAAATCGATTATGGCCAATCATAGATGAAACTTGAAAAAATGGAGGAGGTTTGTGTTCCTTATATTTCAAAATACAATAACCTACTTCATATTTTACACAGGTATTACAGCATGAGAGATACATTCACATCTTCACAACTTATTTTTCTGATTGTGCAAAGTCATGTTTTAGATATCTTTTTGCAGAATCGATTGTGGCCAATAAGAGATGAAACTTGAGAAAATGGAGGAGGTTGTTGTTCCTTATATGCCAAAGTACAATAACCTACTTCATATTTTACACATGTATTATAGAATGAGAGATACATTCAGCTAGGATTTTCCACATGCTAGTTAAAGGTTTGTGCATAAATGGAAAAATGGATGATGGTATGCAGTTAGTCAATGTCATGAAAATGCAAAATTGCACACATGATGAAAATGTTTATGGGATCCTTGTTGATGATAACTTGAAATCAGGTCAGTTGGAGAAGGCATTTGAAACAATGGATATCATGAAAGAAGTAGGTTGCATTCCTACTATTTCGAGCTACATTGCATTGGTTCAACATCTTTTCTGGGAAAATAGATACGAAGAGGCTATTAACCTCTTTGAGGAAATGCAAGAATGTGGTTGGGATATGGAAATGTTGCACCCAATTGATCACTAATAGTATGAACCGACTCAAGACCCATAACATATATAAATGAAAATCATGTACCCCATGGTAAAACGAGAAAAAACATAAAATTGTTAACATTATGGAGTTGCAATTAGATAACGCTTGAATGCTTACCATTTTCATGACTAGTTTAGAAGTCATAGTGCCATTTATAAATGAGAAACCAATGCACGGGGATTAGAGAACAACATATGAGGAATTGCATATTAAACCAAAGTACTGTGACCATGCATATTGAAATCATAATGTACCAAGTTAATCTGTCATTTGAGGTGTGAGGCTAGATATAATCAATATACCATGGTTTAGGTGTTTGTGTAGTAAAGGATAAATTATCATGCAATTGAGGGAGAATAAGGGCATAATATGAATCTCAATGGCATGATCAATTGATCTCATGCAATATGGAACATGCCACACTAGCTAATTGGGTCGCTCTAGGACTATTACCCATGAAGGGGAAAGAGAACGAATTTGGTACTTCCTGGACTTAAAAAAATTAACAGTCTCAAGACAATAAATCTATAAATAAGATTTTAAACCCCACATGGTAAATCATGTAAATTTGAACAATGCAACATTCAATGAAATAATCAACCCAGGGACTCAAACTATCATCTTCCAACTTTATACATTTGATATAAGTTTTCTTTCCCCAAGCGTAAATGACATGACCAAACAAATATCAACCCTTGACCTTTTCATCTATAATTTAGCAATGTTTGAAGATAGAAAATGAAAATTTCAACCATTATATCAGAATTAACATAATACTCATAATCTCTTACACCAATGGAACCCTTGAAAAAGGAAACACTTTACAATTGTCTTGAAAGCAGTTTCATGTCAAATTAACTTGGGACAAATCAATATAGAAAAAAAGAGTTCAATTTGAAAGATATTTGGATGTAGGGAAAACATTCCTATAACAAAAAAATCCCCTTAACTTTCAATATCAAAGAGCCCTAGTACTTGATTTAAAGAACCCTCACATTCATCTAGTCATTCAGATGATTCAGATGAGAATCCTTTGGAGGAATCACTTCTTAAAATTAAAAAGAAAACCCCAATAGAACATCCTATCCATAGGGGTACTAGATACAAATCCAAGGTAGATTGGGGATAAGGTAAATGCTTTTTCTCAATGGTTTTTCGGCTCAAGTTCACTTGTGGAGCCAACTCTCCCTAAAACCAAAGATTTCTTTTTGGAAAATAATGGTGAAAAATATTGACTTGGTGATTGCATTCAATTTTATTCTAATAATATACACTTTTATAATATAGTTGTTGTAACTTATTTATAATATATATGTATACTTTTTTGTTTTTGATAGTGCTCAATATTGCAATGATGCATGCCAATCCCAGGCCCTGTCATTCAGTTACCACTAGCTGGAAGATTCTATTGCCAAATATAAAAATAAGGGAGAATGCTCTCTACAAATATTCAGACTATTCAAAATTTGTTGAAAATATCCTTATTTTAGATAGCTCCTATCAAATAAGATTTTTGAGTAGCAAGGAGATGATTTGAATACATGATAAACTATTCACAATATACAAAGGAAAATTGTTAGCTAAAATCCGAAAATGATCATGGATTTTTAGGCAATGTAATGTAGAATCTTGTTTTAGTCTCGATGTCCCTTGAGTCTTGACACCTTATAGGAAGAAGAAGCATGCCTTAAGGTGGGACAAAAATTGGCAATAGATATGCAATCCATTGAATTCAGTTCTGAAAATGTCAAGGAAATATGTCATGATGGAGATGATGTTTCAACAAATAGCCTAATGGAGCTAGATGATTCAATACATGATACACCACCCATAAAAACAAAGCGAATTTGTTAACCAAGGTACTAAAAAATGAATGTGCATTTTTGGGCCGTAATTATTTGGTGCCAATGTCCCCTAACACTTTACTAGAAAAAAACAATCCTTAATGTGGAACAATCAATGGAAACATATATATGTTCAAGGGAATCCAATTTTGAAAATGATAAATAAGCTCATAATGGAGATGATGTTGTGCAAAATATCCCATTGGAGCACTTGACATCATAGAAAATATCAGAGGATGATCATTTGTATTCTATCTATGAGACTATTTCATGTAATGAAACTTTGTGGCCTACATATTTTGAAGTAAATTTGAATGCAACCCAAGGCTCTTGCATAGAGAACAAGGATCAACTAGTTTTTTCTAACATATAGGGAGTCACATGAATGATGAATCAAATATGCCAGATTTTACAGAGAAGGTAGAGCACCTTCCACATATTTATGGGACTGTGAACTTAACAACTCTTTATAATCTAATTGAAAAGATATTATATGAGAATGATAATCAGATAAGTGTAGAGAGGGAAAGGATAAATCCATAAAGGAGACTGCAAGAAACCATACATTGACATCATCCATTATAAGGAGATTGTTTTGCCCAACATTGTTAGGTAAGTGCATAGAAGGAAAAGATAAATTCATAACTAAGACATTAGGAAACTATACATTTGGATCATCCATTGCATATGATTATTATAAGGAAATTTGTATTCGTTTAGATCATGAGGTAAGTGTAGAGAAGGAAAATGAGAAATAGATAGATGAGATACCAGGGAAAAATACAATGGCACCATCCATAATAAACGATGTCTATAAGAAAGATTGTATTTCCCATGTATCAACTATGGGGGGGATATGGGATCTTGACCAAGGCAAATAATCACAGGGATAAAAGAAAAAAAGGTAAAGAGAAGACATTGAATAAGTTCTTGATATGAGATCTCATTGTATTTCCCATGTATCAACTATGGGGGGGAGATGGTATCTTGACCAAGGAAAATAATCATAGGGCCAAAAGACAAAAAGGTAAAGAGAAGACATTGAATAAGTGCTTTATATGAGATCTCATTGTTATTAGCCCACTTAAGAACCTACAAGCAATGATGTAAAACAAAACTATAAGGTTAAGCATGTGTCAAGAAAAGTAATAATTGGCATGCCAAATAAGGATATAATATGAACATTGGGGGTCTTAATCGCTATAACATGCATATTAATAAAATCAAATGGAATTCAAATTATATTTATGGAGTTTGAGACAAACCAAATCTCTAGAAATTAAAAAGTCACAATGCTTGGATGTTTCATATCAATATTCAACATCAACAAAGATTGTGGAGGTATGCTTATTTATTGTTAGCTTCTCAAAATTCATGGATTTTGAGATTGCTTCATTTTTATTTTCTTCTAAAAATTTCTTGGAGAATTAAGTTATTAATTTTTTCAGGGTAGGAAAAATGTTAGAGGCCCTAGAGTTGGGGGATGAAATGAAAAACTGGGGATGTGTCATTGATGAATATGTGTATGGTAGCCTTCTCCCTGGTTTGTTGAGGGTTGGTCAAGTAAGTAAGGCTTTAGAAATGTTGGACAGTATAAGAGATGTGGGTTATTTACTTACTGTTCATATCTATACCGCTCTGATTATTCCTTTATTTAGGGAAAATAAATCAAAACAAGCATTATGGTTTGTTGAGGAAATGAAAATGTTGGTTGTGAGCCAACTGTTGTTACACATACAACATTAATTAGAGGGTATATGAATGAAGGATTAACTTCTAATGCTTGGAATACTTTCAATCTCATGAAGGAGAAAGGGCACCTCCTGATTTTGAAACTTACTCTACATTCATTCACTGTCTTTGCAGGCCCAGTAAATAAAAAATGGCACTCAAAATGCTATATGAAATGATGGAAATCGGTATTCAACCCGGTGTTGTAAACTTCAAGACTATGTGTTTTGGTTTCAACAGAGAAGGAAAGAAATAAGAAGCTCTGAGTGTGGTGCGGGCTAAATGGGCCTTGTGAAGAAGAAGAAAAGCTTTTATTTTACCAAAGTATGCATCTTTGCAACCAAATCATTTTCCGCAATACTTGTACAGCTTAGTATTTACTAATCTATGGGTGAATCATTGAAGTCACTATTGGAAGATAAGATTAAAGGTAGTGTTGTCAATGTATCATTGTATTTCACATTTTCATACTAAATTAATATCCAAACAAAATCCATAATTTTCTTAGGAATTTCTCTGATGAGCAAGGCCTTATTGCTAAGCACACTATTCGTGCTTGATTTTCATGGCACAACATGTATAATTGCAATAAGATGTTTGTGTGAAATTTGGAACAATAATAATATTAAGGCCACCATCATATTTAAGGGTCTAACACTGTACTGGTGTTTTATGCAGGCATGTTTAAACTAATGGTTTTAGGAACTGGCAGCTTTATACAACTAACAAAGTGTTAGGATTACAGAGAGGATGAACAAGATGATTAAAATATTATTATATGGCCAATATAAATAGAATCTTGGATTGAAGCTTTGTCAAGTATATTTCTTGAAAATTGTTAAGGAACTTCCTTTCTTCCATCTAACATGCTATGAGTAATGCAACCAACTTTCTTGATCTACCCTTAGTTTATGAGTTTTGGCCCCTTGTAACTTTTGTCCACTCCCATGCTGTAGTCTTTTTCTGTAAACAAAAACATTTTTTATCGAATACTAAATCAATAATTACATGGATACCAGAAGTCTGATTCTTTTGGGAGAAGCAGTGTATTCTTTAGACCAACCAAACTATTGTAAAAGGCTTCTAAACTATGATGCAAAGAGAGATATTTAATTCTACACTTTTCATCAAATCTTAGTTCAAACATAGAGTACAAAAATAGCCTGCTCAAAGCTAATGGGCCTTATGGTTAAGAACTTGTGTTTCCTCCTTGGAGGTCACATATTCGACTGCCGAACTGGATAGGGTATGTTCACCTATGTAGACTAAGCAATCAAATCATTGTGTGGATGGGGTCCTTTGTCCCACAAAAAATGGGGTCTTATGCATCAATTTGGCATCTGGCTAGGTGGTCACCTTAAATTAGATTATTATTATTATTATAAATATTTCCTATCTAGAGAAGACTGATCTAAGATCAGAGCTTGATAAGGAAAAGAACCCATCACTCACCTTTCCTGTTTGCACAGAATTTTCACTGTCATTACTCCTAGAATTGATGATTGAATATTTTATTCCCATTCTTCTTATGGGACCAAGTCATCGTCTTCTTCATTTGTTGAAAGGTATGGGATGGAGCTGATAGAGTGAATCTCTTGCACATACCTCAAAGGCTAATATACCAAGTCCAGAAGTCTTGTTCCTTTGAGAGAGTTGCAGCCTCCTTTAGACTGACCAAACTTTTGTGGAAGGCTTTCAAACTATGATGCAAAAAGAGTTACTAGATTTTGTATTTTGTATTAGTTCTTATTTTATTCTGAGTGTCGAAATGGCATGCACAGAACTAGATATTTTTTATCTAGACAAGGATGAACTAAGAGCAAATATCAATTCAGAAAAGTTATGTTGTCCCTACTTCCAGCATTGATGATTTGCTACAAGAGTGTGTTGTCTTCTTTGCTTGTTGAATGGTCCAAGAAGGAGCTGCTTGGGAAGATATTTTACACAGTCCAAGGAGGCTCAACTACTAGGGAAAGTGGATCCTAGATAGATTAGGAGGTGCAGAGAATTTGAGTCTCCTGGGAGACAGACAGGCCCAACACCTCCTTGAAATATGGGTTTCCATAGTGCACATAAATGATTCTATAAATTCATGGATCACATACCAAGACCAAATATTTTCAGCATCATTCCTCCAGGAACATAAATTAATCCACCAGACCCAGCTAGGTTTTGATTCCCCTTAGCCACTCCATCAAAGACAAGGGAACATTTATTTTGGATTTGAACTTTGTAAATGTCTTACAGTTAGGTAAGAAAAGGCTAAAACTAGGGACCCTTTGAACATATGCAAAACAAGAGAATCAGTTTACTCAAACTTCAAAGTAAACCCTTTCAATAACTTGTTGGCAATGGATATGGTAATCAACTCCTCCATACTTTCCTTCCCTTTTCATGCTCTACTAGGGAATACCAAGACAGGAGATCAAATATTCCTCAAGATTTTGGTAAATGATTTATAACAAAATCCTATTCAGAAGCATGCACTCGAACTTTTATTTTGCCATGTTGTGGTCTCTAATAAATTGAAAAAGAAAATATTGAAACCGATTGCTCCTCCATACTATCAATATACAGCTCATGCCAACATAGGCATGGTTTAGACATCCCCAAAGGCGTACATGTCTGGGGATATACTCAATCCACACGAGTTATGCCCATTGTTTGGAGGCACATTGTTTATGTTTATTAAGGGTGCCTCTTTCAGGAATTAAGTTGGGAATTTATAGCTCGAAAATTGAATTGAAGTTAGTTACTGCATGTTATGGTCCATCATTGATTGCATTTTTTTTCTAGAAAAGGATTATTTGGACATGATCCCATGCATTGATTTGAAGATTATCCACTTGGGAGGTTGAATACCTTACATATCCATGGATTTGAAGGAGGTAACCTCGTTGGTAGTTGCATTTAAAAGGAGGTTGGGGAGGACATGGGGAAGGTCAGTGATGGTCACATGGGCACCCAAAAATGTTGAATCGATTCCTAGCATTTCCATTCTCGTTCCTAGACCCAATTTTAAGGCCCTCAAATTCTATTTGTTACCTAATCTGTGTAACAACTGATGGGAGATGTGGCTCACTTCTAGATTCAACTCAAACCAATTTTCTGATTGTAGCTAAAACCCATTTGTTGATTCTTGTTTAGTGCATATGGTTCTGGGTGTGATTGATTCCAAAACATTTCATCCAAAAACCAGTAGAGAGCAGAGGCTATGGTCCATACGTGAAAAGAGAGGCCTCTTGAGGGAAGCTGCCTCACCAACACTTTACAGTTTCTATGAATTATATACTCATACTCTTAAGTACCATTAAAATTTATATATTTGAGGGAACAAAGAATGCCATTTTAGGCACAATGAGATTATCCAAAATAATCCTACCAAACTCGAGGAGTCAAACTTTAAGGAGTTAAACTTTCCATCGGGTCTGAGGTCACATGGTTGAACCCAAGATAAGATAAGGACTTCATGTATAACCAAACAAATGCAAGCACTGCAATAAAAACATAAATCAAGGCTATTAATCCCATGCATTCAATGAGCCTCTCTTATGGACTATTAAATTACCATATTGTATGATACCATGTTCTAAAAAGTTTTAAAATCTAGTAGCTTAGAGTCTTAAGCAAAGGGCCCAAACAAATAAATATTAATAAGTCTCATATTCTTAAAGTTAATTCTCAAATGTTAAAAAGTAGATAGTAGCTTAGATTTTCTAACAAAGGAATTTGTTCGAGATGTGAATAAAATAAAATAATTTCGAGATTGAAGTTATTTTGGGATGACCCACTTAGAGAGGTGTTTTTACCTGGTATCCTGTGATTGATTTGAAGAACACAATAGAGCTCGAGCATCTCTAAGTAACAAGAAATGTGAAATTAGGAGTCAGGAATAGCTCACAAATGTCCTTTGAAATTCTGTAAGAATATAACAGCTACAAAAGCATGTGTGCTTTTGTCCCTCTACAGTCTTGATCAAGGATTCGACGAAATTTGAGTAATGAGTATAGAATCAGATTTGAAAATTGAGATCATGCATTGGTGAACCGTCGCTAAGCCTCTTCTCCATAATTTATAAAGACTCAACACTCATTCCCATAAAACATAGAAGGAAATACATGGCCCATGGATTATGGAACAAAATTGGAAATGCAGGGGAAGTTGGGGAACCCAAAATAGATGGGAATTGGGAAAAGTCGTTCCCTCTAAAAAAGATATGAAATTTGTGGGCAAAATCAGTGTCAAAAAGCTTCATTCTATAGGATATGTAGGTGAAGTATCTCCAAACACACCCTGTTTTAGAAAATATGGGTGATGCATTTACCAAGAATCTAGATTCTAAAAAAAACGGGGCAAATTGACAATTTGTTCATGAAATTAGGAGGGAGAACTCTCTTTCCACTTATTTTCTTACTTTTTTTTAGGGGAATAATTAGTTCCCATATCTATCTTTTATTTTATTATATGGGCTAAAAATTTTGTTTTTTTTTAAACACTAAGTGAATGAAAAATCACCCCTTCAAAAATTGGAAACCTAAAATTTTGCCCATCTGTGAAATTTTGCCCCTAAAATCATCTATGCCCTCAAGTACAAGACCCATCTTGTAGAAAAAAAATAATCTGTCAAACTGTACCAACATTCTATACCAACACAAGTGCATTACCTATGCACCACACAACCTGTCACATCAATCTCATCATCCAAATCAAATCTACTCACCAAGGTCAATCACCAAGACAACTCTCAACAATATCACCAAGATAACCAACAAAATACCTCTAGAATACACCATACTCTCCATAAACCAAATACCATAAGTTGTCACGATTTTGTTGTCGTTATTCTACTGCCGTGATTTTTCTTCCACGATTCTTCTACCGTGCTTTTTCTGTCGCGATTTTTCTGTTGCACTTTTTCTTACACGATTTTTCTGCCGCACTTTTTCTGCCACATTTTTTCTGCTGTGGTTTTTCAACTGCGATTTTTCTACCATGATTTTTCTGCCACACTTTTTGTACAACACTTTTTTTGTTGCAGTTTTTCTTCCGCACTTTTTCTACCGTGAATTTTCTCTATCAAAAATACCTTCCCAAATAACCTTTCACAAATGGATATTCAATATGCTCAAATATCATACACATACAAGACCCTTTCTCTCTTATTTATACTTCTCCGGGTAGCTTCCTCTAGGGGTTATATTCTAACCAACTTACCCAACTTCCTTCTTTTGAGGATAACCCACTTTGTCCACTTACAACCAATTTATCCACAAATAGTAAACTCTCCACTTCTAGTTGCAACTAATTTATTTTTAATTGTTTTCTTGTTGCAACCACTTAACCCATGACTAACCACTTTGACTGGTCAACTTCTTCTAGGATCTTCTAGAATAATTTGACTTCTTTGACCTTCTAGGGACTTCTAGATAACTCATGAGGGTTCTCCAACTTCACATGGCCATAACTCTCTAACCGTGAGGAGTTAGGTGGTGTTTCACATATCACCAAAAACAACATGATAAACAATGTCCATCTAGAATAGTCTCACTTGAAAATTAAATGATATTCATTACATTATCCCTCAAACAAAGTTGAGTTCAAAACCAGACATCTAGGATGACTCAACCACTTAACCATTTGTACTTTACAAAGCATCTTCCCATGAGGGATTTCACCATAAGGGGATCACTTTGAAAACTTTATCCAAGAGCGTCTTCCTATGAGGGCTTGCACGATAAGGGACCACTTTGGAGCTCATCCATTTGGTACTTCCTATCATCCATGACAATACAATGATGACAAACCTTTACATCATCCCATCTAGACATCAATCCATGACAATACATCATTATGACACCACTTGAAATCTCTGACATCAATTACATCTATGACAACATAGGCCATCAATCAATACATCAATGATACTATGGCAAGACTTTTGGACACAGTGGTATGATATTGTCATTGATTTCAACAGGGTGTAGAAGGATCCAGTATAAACCCAAATCTCATAAGGAATAACGTTGATCGAATCTCAAAAGAGATGGCACATTTGAAATAACATAGGAGACAAAGTTCCATGAGTAAATAAATCCTTTTGTAAATGATCAAGTTACAAGAGTTGTTCATTCTTAGTTCTGTTGATTAAGGTTGGTTGTCATTGATGTCAACCCTTGAAGAAAGACCCATAGCACAAAGGTTTGGGTAATGGACCCAATAGTGTTTGATGTAAATATGACTCATTATTGTTTTTTCATGGT
>SNQJ01S0125391.1:13256-26472 GCA_010110895.2 Picea sitchensis | reverse complement strand
ACTGGTGTACTGTGTATGTGTGTGATTGTTTATTTATTACTGCTCATTATTGGATAATAATTCTACATTGATATAACATTTGAAGAAAAAGGATTATAATTATGTTATTACTGATTCACCCCCCCTCTCAGTAATCCAACAAGTTCACGACAATCTAGAATCATTAGATCGAGGTGAAGTCAGAGGTTGGGAAGGCTTAAATCTCAACCGTTAGATTAGAATTATGAACCGTAAGATAAAACTAAAGGAAATAAGGTTGTCAACTCCGATGTTGATCACTTTGGAGAAAAGTATTCTTAAACATGTAAGTTTACTCGAAGGTTTTGCTAAAAGGAATAAGGTGGTCAACTCTTGCATTGACCTACTCCAACGATAAGAAGCTCAGATAAACCAAGAAATCCTAAACTCCGGAGCCTCGAAGTTAATAGAAGTCATTGATCAAGAAAAGAAAAGATCTATGGTGATAGATCTATTCAACACTTCGACAATGATTGAAGGATGTTATAAAAGTGCCAAAATTCCCAATGCCTTAAAGTACCAAAGCCACGAAGTGTAAATCCATGATCCACGAGGGAGACATGTGGAAAAAGACAAATATGACATGTGGCTCGATCGACTAGTGAAAAGTGTCAAGGCATAGTTGACACATTAGGTATACGAAAGTCACTAATCAAGGTGACATGTGGCTACCACTCATCCAGTGCCAAGTCAACAATGACGTCAGCAAGCCACGTCACTCCGAGACTACATCCTTTGAGGATGCCCAACTTCTCCTACCAACAAAGATACCCAAAGCACCAAAGGCCGAAGTCACAGATTAAGGATTGAATGACTACAAAGGCCAGAAGTACCAAAGGACAAAGTATTGGATAACCTAGTTCTGACACTAGTCACGTGATAAGGTAAAGAAGCTGAAGGGGTTAGAAGTGAAGATTCCCTTGGACGTTTGAATACAATCCCACGTAGAAGAATAGGAGAGGAAGAAGAAAGGGATAATAAAAAAATTCTTGGAATGGATAATATCATGGTTTTGATCTTGCAGTCACATGAATTTTGGTTAAAGGAAGCGACTATTGATTAAGACTTGAATTCACAACAATTCTAGATCTGTAGACTAATGAACCGATACATGGTCATGATTAAAGAAGAGTTAAATCATGAGCATTATGAATAAAGAATAAAAAGGAAAAATGATATTATATAAAGTTCAATATTATCATTTAAATGAAGATGATCTAGGTGGATATTGGTGTCCTCCCACCTATTCCACTGGCTCGAAAAACAGTTTTTCACCTTGGCAGTCTTTTGAGTTCCAAACTTTCAGGACCGTTTTGAGGCCCTAAACGACATTTTTTGGGGATTTGGGGACCATGTGACTACTAAATGCACTAACCTCAACCAGTTGAAAATCGTTCTTCTTGGTTATATCTTTCCAACGGGCTATTTTGCGCCTAAAACGAATATCGTATGCAAAAGTTATAACCTCGAGAAGTTGATGTACTAACTTACCCAAACCGGGCCCACATGACTTTTGGCGCTTCATCTCCTAGGGTTAGGTTTTTGGATGTCTAGGGTTTTTGACATTCCTATTTATTGTAAAAAGGCCTTCAGAGCCTCATTGTAATCATGTTATTGTGACTGAGTGCAGTCGTCACATCTCTTCTCAGAGATAAGCCGCCACCATTCCAACAAGCTTATTTCCTTATTGAATAGAAAAAAAGTTTTACTATATCTCTACTATTATGTGCTAATAATATTTTAATAATCTTTATTCATTTCGTTCAGCTCATAAAATCATGATCAACAGTATTAGAGCATTTTTCTCTTTGTCATCTTAATGCATGTCCCCAACGAGGTCAGGGTACAAAGAATTGGGTCTCGAGCTTGTTTTTCTTGCGGACAAAAGATCTGGCACGCCCAAGCGACTTCTCATGGAAGGGGGAAATAAATATGACGGGATAAGATATCCTTTCAAAATGTTTCTTGAGGAATCCCTCACACAACAGAGGAATGAGATGATGGATAGTTTCATTCAAATCCTTTAGCGGCTACCAACAAGCGATGGATCTTCCTCGAGCGGAGGCGCTGCCCCCTTCAATGTACAAATCAACTTCAATATTCCTATATTTGAAGGTAAGATGGATGCAGATGTTTTAGACAAGTGGTTGAATCTACTAGAAGGGTATTTTTATGTCCATAACTTTTCAAATAGAGAAAATATTACTTTTTCTCTCCTCAAAGTTGTTCCCCATGTCAAAGATTGGTGGGAAACTTTCTGTGAGTAAAGGGAAACAAAGGAACCTTCATTATTTACAGTCAAGGCCACCCGAGAATCCTTCAGGGATGTTATTAAGGAACAATACTACCCTTTTGGAAATTATGACAACTTGTATACCAAATGGACCACACTGCGACAAGAAAGAGACCAAGCAGTGCCAAAGTTCACAAATATATTCCATACCTTGCGCACCAAGCTGGGTATAAAATATTCAGAGCGACATCTAGTGCTCAAGTATCGTGATGCTCTGCATAGAAACATCTATATCAAAATGGAATTTCTGGACATCTCGTCCTTGGGCACAACCTACTGATATTCCATCAAAATCGAGCAGAAGCTCAAACAAATTATGTGACAATTTGGGCCTGGGAACCCCTCACAGTAAAATCCAGGAAAGAGATGCCCCAACCCATAGAACAAAGGATAGAGAAAATATGGAAAGTATCAGGACAACTAGTCCAAGCCGCAAGAAAATAAGGACACTAGAAAGACAAATAAATATACTGGGAAGTGGTGCGACTTCCATAAGATCCCTTGGAATAACACTGTTGATTACCGCTCAAAGAAGTTGTTGGTGGCTGAAGTGAAATCCTCTTAATCAGATGTGGGTTTTGACTCTGAGCCAGGACCAGAAAGGGTAAGACAGATCATTGACGTGGAACCGAGTGCCACCATTTCTACTACCAAGCTCCAGCCTGGTGAACTAGACAAGAAATAAGAAGGCCAACACAGCTTCCATTCACATATGTGGATAAAAGGAACCCCGCTGCACTTCATTATTGATAGAAATAGTCAGAATAACCTTATCTTAGTAGAGGTCATCAAGCACCTGGCCCTGCCGACAACACCATACCCACAACCCTACACCATTGGATCTCTCCTCCAAGGAAGTGATCTTCGCGTCAACCAACAATGTCGACTATCGTATGACATCAAGCCTTTAAAAGACAAAGTATTTTGTGATGCTTCTCCTCTCGAAGTTTGTAATGTTCTTTTGGGACAACATAATTTATGGAAACATCATGTTGTATATGAGTCTAGGCCTCATAGTGTTATTATCACTTTGAACAGGAAATTATACAGGATACCTGAGGCAGTTCCTCCTAGTGTTATTTCCTTGATCTCTGCCAAGCAATGTAGGAAGGTCATCTCTCAGATCGAGAAATTTTTCTTCTTCGTGATTCGCTCTCAGAGTGAGAAAAATATCCCAGCCACATCTAGGGCCTTCGCGATTGATCTCTCCACACAATATAAGCAAGTGGATAGGGTCATGGAAGAATTCTTAGATACCTTTTCCTCTCCTAATGGGGTACCTCTGCACTGCCATGCCAAGCATCCCATCGATCTGACCCCAGGCACACCTCTACCCAATGGGATAGTCTATCACCGGTCTCTATTAGAAAATGAGGAGACCAATAGGAAGAACCAAGAACTGATCCATAAGGGGCACATCCATCCCATCTCATTGCCTTGTGGGAGCCCAATCATGCTAGTGCAGAAGAAAGATGGGACCTGGTGACTGTGCAATAATTACCGGGTCCTGAATAAAATCACAGTCCAAAATTGACACCTTATTCCCTGAATCAACGACCTCCTTGATCAACTCACGGGGGCCAAATACTTTAGTAAGATTGATCTGAAGTATGGTTACCACCATGTCCCAATATAACAAAAAAATGTATGGAAGACCGCCTTCAAGTCAAAACAAGGTCTTTTTGAATGGATTGTCATGCCCTTTGGTTTGAAAAATGCTCTAACAAATTTTATGAGTGTTGTAACCTAGGTCTGCACCCCTGCCTCTCCTCTCTCATTTCCCTATGCCTTTGTCGTATTTTTCTCTTTTGGTTGATAAAGTCGGTTTCCCATCTGTTCAATGACTTGGTTTTCCTTATTGGATTGCTTGACTAATTCTATGCACCGAATTATTTTTGTTTTCCTTGAAAGATAATTGCATGTCTGATTTGAGTTTGAAATACTTGTCATCATGTTTTCCACTAATTGAGCATGTAGCAGGCTGACCAAGCCTTTCCTATGCACAGGAGACATCCAGGTCCATCAATTCCTTTGTAATCTCAATAAACTCCGACAGAGTTGACAATGAATCAAAGTAAGCCATGTTAGGCTTGAAATACATGAAAACAAACAAGTTCAATTTTCAACTGTCATATTAAGCAAGATTAAGTCAAGACTGTCAGATTTCAGTGGAAAGAGATCGATGGTGGGGAGGCATTGGGATGAGAAAGAATAAAATTAAAGTTTCTGTAAGTTGTGACCCCACAATCATTCAAGATCATTGATCTTTCTAGATCAATAGATCAACAATGCATATATATCCTGCTACGAAAGAGTATCTTCTCATTGCGGGGATCGGGAAGGAAATTAAAGACAGAGTGAGTTAAATTTCTGCAATCACTCATGGCCATTGATCTTCAAGAAAGGGACATGTGTCAGACGATCTCATACTCTGGGAGGAAACAAGAAGAGTTGTGTGAGTAAAGGACTCCCAAATCCTGAAATCCCAAAGTAATTGTGGACCGTCCAAATACAGAGGCCATGTGGATGCATATCTTTCACTTTGGAGATATGACACTTCATAAGATTGTAATAACTATGCATTGAAAACTCCTAAAGCCCGAACACTCAAAATCTTGAAGTGAATCTGGACCATCCATCAACGCGGACACATGGAGGAAGATCATTCACTTCAGAGACTTAGCACTCCGTAAGGTTTTCAAAGAACTAGAGCAAGAATGACCTGAACCCCCGAAGTGAATCTGGATCGTCCATCAATGAGGACACACGGCGAAAACTCTCTAACTTCGGATATACGACACTTCAGAGGATTGTAAGAACTATACATTGAAAACTCTCGAAGTCCGAACACCTAACGCCCCGAAGTGAATCTGAACCGTCCATAAACAAGGTCACATGGAGGCATATCGCTCACTTCGAAGACTTAGCACTCAGTAAGGTTTGAGAAGCACTAGATAAAGAATTACCCAAACTCCCGAAGTGAATCTGGATCATCAGTCAACTAGGACACGCAACAAAAGTTCTCTCACTTTAGATATACGACACTTCAGAGGATAGCATGAGAAAGTAGAAGAAAAACCCCAAAGCCCGAACTCCCGAAGTGAATCTGGACCGTCCATCAACGAGGGCACGCGATGACAGATCTGCCACTTCGGATATACGACACTTCGGAGGATTGTACGAGAAAGGAATAGAAAATTCCCGAATCCCGAACTCCCAAATTAGTTTCAGACTGTTGATCTCAAATCAATAAGAACCGTTGTTCTTTGCAGTAGGTAAGAAAGGAATATTAGCCGAAGTACCGAGAGACCACCACGTCACTTTGGGCCCATACTACTCTGGGAGTTATACAAACTTTGCATCTAAATTGGCACCATTTCTAAATCATATAGGGGAGTTATAATATGGAATACAGATAAAACTTTAGTAGGGGAGCTAAAGTAGCAGGGCCACCTAGATCACAAATTGTGACAAGATTGACAATCACCGTTCATTGCGGGGACGGAAAATGCTTCAACGTTAATTTTCCAGAGCGGTCCTACAATTGAAACCATGGTATAGCTTATGAGATATGTGGTAGCTTGTGGTGGATTGCGGGGGTCGGAGAAGTGTGGACCCAAACCACCCTCAACAACTTCCACAATCATGTGCTTATATGACGTTAGGTCACCACGTCACTCCAAGAGATTTTCACACTGCACATCTAGTTGCCTCCAGTGGCCTCCAACAGCGCGCGTGCACACCATGATCAATGTAGAACTCAGCTATGTCACTTCGAATCAGTTTCTACCACAATTATGGTTCATCCAGTGCATGCATCAGTTCAGTCTCCTAGACAGTAGCAGTTTTTAGTTAATCAATTCCAAAACCATTTTAGATTAAATTAATAAGTGGTCTTCTATGTGTTATAAGAACCACTCTTTTTTATTAAGTCAAGTGTGAAGTATACATTGTTGTACTCCAGTAGTTTTTTACTCAAGTTAATTATTCTTTATACAATTGTTAATGCATATTTAAATCTCAGTCCCAGATGGACGAGAGACTCTGCAACTCTGATAAATATGTGGTTTCTATATGCTTTGGATGGGGGGATTTTTGGAAAAGGATCAAAATGAATTAGACTGGTTGGACTCATTCTATGCATGGATTAAAACTCTCTACCTAGTGAATATACTCTTGATGACAGTTTTTCGTTCAAATCTTCATGTGTTTTTATCTTATCTTGAATGCAGTTTTTGATTTGTGCAAAGTACATTTCGTTTCCTTCGACTATTGTATAACTCATCTTTATTGATATGAAACCTATGAAAACAACTAATGCTTGGTGAATATTTGTTCTTATTGCAACCTGCGGGAGTAATTGTGTTTTTGATACATGTTTAATGTCTTGAAATGATATTTTAAGTCTTGAACTTCTTGTAACAAACTATTCATTGAGTAATTTGTTGTTTCCCTTTGTTTTCTATTATTTCACTTGTCTGTCTTTAGTGTGGCACCAGCCAAGGAGGACCCTCATCGATATCATTTTTCCAATCCAACCATGCTCTTTTCTTGGTAGAGCCAACCCTCTAACTGACCAACAAAAAATTAAAAATTAACCATTCTAAACTTGAGGTGGCCTAGCTCTTCACTCTAACAGTCAAGTGCAGACTTTAGGACTAACATCTTATGGTGCCGTTGTCGGGGACGGAGTAACGAAATACATTTCCTTGAGAGAAAGAAAATGATCAGACCTAATATTTGATGGTGAACAAAGACCAGACACATTTAGACTGCATATCATTCACCTGGTGACTCCATGGTTAAATAATCACGTGGTGACTCCATAGTTTTAAGAAGTCATATTTTCAGATGGAAGACATCTTGGCTCGAAGGTTTTCTCCTTTAAATTTCTATGTTGTTCCTAGTTTTCCAAATGTTGTTCCTACTATAGATGAGTGGGGTGATTGTTTTCCCATATTTAGAGAACATAGAGATGACAACCCTGCCGAGCATTTGCTTGATTTTCATGAACTCATGCATCAATGGGGAATACATCATGAGGATGTATTAATGAAGATGTTCATGTACTCATTAGAGGGAGATGCTCATGAGTGGTATCGATCCTTTCCCCCTTCTAGCATCTCCTCCCTGGAACAGTTCCATGTTGCATTCAATAAGCATTGTGAAAGGTTTCTTCCAGCTGATTTACTTTTTGAAAATTGTTGTGAAGAATTTGGATCTCATATTTGATAGTCACTTATTAGTTCTTCTGGTAGTGAAAATAAAAGGGATTTTTCCATTGAGGAAGTGGAGGAAGATTCGGTTATATATGAGTCTTATTTTGATCCTTTTATTCAAAAAGATGATGTTGGGAATTACATTAATGATGAAATTGATGATAACAAATCTTTGGATACATCTTGCATTATTATAGGTGACTCGGTTAGTCATTGTTATGATACATATTTTGTTCTATGTTCTCATAAATATTTGATTAACTATGAGGAAAGTGATGTTGAAGGTCACAAGCCAACTTTTCCCCTTCCTTATGAAATTGTTGAGCAATAGGAAATCTATAAGTCTGAAGATGACATTCTGGAGCTAGAATGAGGAAAAACCAGTAATGCAGAAGACATACCCATCATTTCAAACAACAAGATGAGACATATCAAAAGTATCTTACTTCCCTTTATGGTTGTGAATCACATGACTTTCATGAGCCGTTTCAACGAGGATAGGAGAAACTCGGTCTTGTTTATAATGCATATCTTACACAACAACAACTTTGTCCTCTCAACCACTTGGAGGATTTTCATGACTTTCAAGATCCAATAGCAAGATGGATGGATTCTTATTTTTCCAAAATCCCAAAGGTTGAAAGTTTTAGCATGATCATCATTTGCAACTGTAAGTACCAGATGTCTGCCAACTTTTTGTTGCATTTGATATATCCTCTTTGGATTATTATAAACAGTGACATGCACAGAGTTATGGTTCTCAGTCAAATGTTTTCTTGGTTTCATTGGAAGTGAAATTACACGTGATTGAGTTGGTTTTCAACTGAATAGAGTAGGTAGTAGGAGAATAAGCTCATAGTTCGAGGAATTTTAATTTTTAGTTCGTAGATTGTTTTTCAGTGTGTTTATTTTCAGTAGCTTATTTGAATAAGAGACTCCATAGCCCAACAAAGGCATTGGAGTTTAGATGCAGTTTCAAGTTTCAGTAAATACTGCATAGCCCATAAAAGGCACTGGGGTTAGCTTCAATGTTAATTTTCAGAGATACATGGCTGGCAGACAGAACAAAGGTAAGAAAAGGGAGGTGAGGGGAAAGTTATTAAACTCAAGGGCACTGATCTACTGTCCTTAACACCTCACAGGGAAGTTCTATCCCAGGTTGGAGCCAATGTTGTAACCTACATCTGCACCCTTGCCTCTCCTCTCTCATTTCCCTATGCCTTCGTCATATTTTTCTCTTTTGGTTGGTAAAGTCAGTTTCCCATCTATTCAATGACCTGGTTTCCTTATTGGATTGCTTGAATATTTATTTTCACCAAATTATTTATGTTTTCCTTGAAATATAGTTGCATGTATGATTTGAGTTTGAAATACTTATCATCATGTGTTCCACTAATTGAGCATGCAACAGGCCCACCAAGCCTTTTCTATGCACAAGAGACATCCAGGTCTGCCAATTCCTTTGTAATACAAGTAAGCTCCTGCAGATTTGACAACGAATCAGAGAATTCCATGTCAGGCTTGAAATAGAGGAAAACAAACAAGTTCAATTTTTAGTTGTTAGATTAAGCAAGATTAAGTCACAACCATCATATTTCATTGGAGAGAGATTGATGGTGGGGAGGCACTGTGGGAAGAAAATTAAAGTTTTTTCAAGTTGTGATCCTGCAATCGCTCATGATCGGTTATATTTCTAGATCAACAGATCAATGGTGCATATCGATCCCACTACAAATGGGCATCTTCTCATTGCGGTGATTGGGAAGGAAATTAAAGACAGAGTGAGTTGAGTCTTCGCAATCACTCCTGGCCATTGGTCTTCGAGAAAGGGACACATGTCAAGCAATCTCGTACTCCAAGAGGAAACAAGCAGATTGATCCATATGGATATTGGTGGCCACCCACCTTTTCTGACTGACCCAATTTCTTTTTTTGGCAATTTTGGCAATTTACTATTTATAGCAGTTTTTAACTTCCGGGGCCAATTTGAGGGCCCAAATGAAGGTTTTTCGAGATCAAGGTTCTCAATTATATATTATGTCATATTGAGACCCCAAAATGAATCTCCTCAATGATACCTTTCCAACGATATATCATAGGCCTAAAACAAAGATCGTATGCAAAAGTTACGACCCCGGGAAGTTAATGTACTAACTTACCCAAACGGGGCCCACATGAATTTTGGCGCTTCATCTCCTAGGGTTAGGTTTTTGGATGTATAGGGTTTTGGCATTACTATTTATTGTAAAAATTCCTTCAGATCCTCATTGTAATCATCTTCTTGCGAATGCAAGTAGCCGTCACATGTCTTCTTAGAGATAAGCTGCCACCATTCTAGCGAGTCTTTCACTCTATATTTTTACAGTCTCTGTACATTTCTTTCATTAATAGAAATTGTGTATTACTATATATCTGTGTTTATGGTTGGATATTTGATACATTTCTATTATATTATTGAATATCTGTGATATCTCTGTGCATTTCTTTATTATATCTCTGCTCTCATTTTGTGCTGAAAATAATTCTCACATATCTATGTGAGTAAAGGACTCCCGAAGCCCGAAATCTTGAAGTAATTGCAGACTATCCAAATCCAGAGGCCATGTGGAGGCAAATATTTCACTTTGGAGATACGCCACTTTAGAGGTTTGTAAGAACTATGCATTGAAAAATCTCGAAGTCGGAACACCTAAAGTCTTGAAGTGAATCTGGATTGTCCATCAACAAGGAAATGTGTAGGAAGATTGTTCACTTCAGAGACTTAGCACTCCATAAGGTTTGTGAATAACTAGAGAAAGAATTACCCAAACTCCTGAAGTGAATCTAGACCATCCATCAACGAGGACACATGGAAAAAACTCTCTCACTTCGGATATACAACACTTTAGAGGATTGTAAGAAATATGCATTGAAAACTCCCGAAGCCCGAACACCCAAAGTCCCAAAGTGAATATGGACCATTGTTGGCACAGGGGAAAACCCAGGGTTCAATGATTCAAGAACGCACCAACAAAACCCTAACTACCAACCTTTTCGGCAACACCTATGAAGCAGATGAAGTCTCCCCTGAGGTAGAGGTAGGGGGGGTTGTAGGACTCAAGTGTCTACAACTAGCTGGGACAAAGATCTATGATCACAATGCTTTAATAGAGCACTTAACAGTTCACATTCATTAGTCTTTAACCCTTATTCACATCGCAGGTAAAACCTTAGTTACATAACAACGCATTATTATACAAGGTGTAACACATCCAAGCACTTAGCATATAGAAATAGATTAAATCTAGCATTTATTCATATCACTAAGCATTAAACATTCATCCAGAATAAGCACTAAATAAATAAATACACAACCACATTAACAGCATAGCACAAAGCACCATAACACAAGATATACATGGTTCACCCCCAGCGTGGGGCTATGTCCACCAACTCTTCGTCTTCTTTATTATCTTCTTTCAATGAACGGAGCCACAAAACTAGATCCTCATAGGACAGGATATATGCGTGCACCCCACCAAATCCTCCTTCCCAATCTTGGCACAACACAGAGCCTTCTTACAATCACTTGCACTTAGCTCTGCAAGTTCTCAACACACAGTATGCACAAAGCATTTACAACAATTTGCACTTAGCTCACTAGATTACAACTGACTTAGCACCTCTTACAACTGACTTAGCACCACCTACTTACATCGCCTAGATATCTATTTATATATTACAAAATGGACCTAAACATGGGTAAGACCCATGGGTCGACATCCCATACCCGTTACATAAACCCTAAACCCAAAAAGCCCACAAAAGGGTGTGAGATCCAATGATCTTCGCTTTTCCTGGTGATTTTTCTTCGACCAGCCTATCGAAGTCCCAAAAATGTTCAAACACAACCAAGGTTCTCCAAAACTTGGTTGAGGGCCAATGGGCCCCCAACACTCACCTGTGACTCACCCCGAGTCACTCTGATTTGAGAAAATCTACTTCTAAGGCCTCGAGTTGCTTTGACCTACTACTTCGCTAGAGCCTCCTGCTCGGTGAACTCTTGAATCAATTTATCGGTCACCGGTCCTTCCAAATTTTGTTCCACCATGGTGACTACTTGTTCTAGCTATGCACATTGTCCCTCAATCTCCTCAAAGAGTGTGCAGGATTCATCCTGCACTGGATATAGCCTCTGGGTCACTTCCATGACTTTACTCTGGATGGCATGGACCTATTGCTAAATGGTGCACTGTTCCTGGGACCTTTTCATCCTCTATACTATTGACAATGGCTTCAACTGTGCTTGTACTATCGTTGCTTGTTGATTTGCCTCTTGGAGTTGTGACTCCANGACTGCTTAATTGCTTGCATTCTAAGGCCAATGCCTTGATTCTTTCTACTATGCTCTGAGCAGTTTCTTCCCTCTTATCATTCTCTTCCAGTGGAGTGCTTGGCATGGATTACAGTTCCAATTCTTCCACTCTTTCTTGGAGCTGTTAAATAGCTTCAGCGAGCTTCTCCACTTGTCTCTCCACTATGTCTTCTTCTATATTTGCAAGGCCCGACACAGAGCGAAGTTCTTTGGTGACTGCTTCTTTAACTCCAATCTTCTATGCAAGAAGTTTTTATTTTTCCTTGTAGATCTACGCTTTATCCTATGCAAAATTCCCATGGAGGTCATCTTTCTCTTACTGCGCAACCCGATGTTGCTCTAGGGCTTCTTCTTTTTCTTGATTTAATGCCTCTGTGGCCTGCTCCTTTTCCTCCTGGACCCCACGAAGGTGACCCTCTATCGAGCCTGCTAATCTGCATAGTTGGGTAGGCTCATCTCCTACTTCTATGTCCCGTGTTGATAATGACACAATAGACACTGCGCAGCTTGAATAAAGGGATTGTTGTACCCCTTTGAGCTCTTCCTCGATACTGTCAAACATTGTCTCATGTTTTTCTTTGCTTCGTTGCAAAATTTCCTCTGAGGTATCTGATACAACGACGATGATGAGGTCAATATCATCTACCGTGAGCATAGTCTGAAATGGAGGTTTATTGGCTTTTGAATTCTTTCGCGATGAAGGTTTCTTCGGGGAACCCTTTCTTTTCTTGGATGTATCAACCTCTGTGATGGGATTTTTAGGTGGTGTCACTTCGCCATGTTCCTGTTTTTTTTCTTCCCCTTCTTCCTCTTCTTTGTCTACTTCATCACCTCCTCCTCCTTCAGGTGAATCTAGTGTAGTTTCCTTTGATGCGCTTCTCAATTCTTGTAACTCTTTCTTATTTTTGTTCCTACTATTTTTGGGTGCATCATATTCTTCTCGGGTGACTACAGGACTTCCGATGAGGTCAAGTTCGTGTTGGTAGAAATACATTGTTTTTTATTTTGTACACGATTGAAAGAATTTGCATGTTTCTGTATCTGTCATCAACCCATATATTAAAACATTTATGAGTTTATTATGAATGGTCGAGTTAAAGCCTAGTTCATTAATTTTTACTATTTCGATGTTCGATTATTTTATCTTTAAATCATGACTACAAGCATGAATTAAAGATAAAACTTGGTTGCCCAAAGGGGTTGGATCCAATGGTGGAAAGCGAGGATTTTTTCACTGTTGGGCAAGGTTCAATTCTCGTGAGGGCTTTACCTGGAGCCATGGGGACACCTTGAGGTAGTGGTCGAACGTGTGGTTGCACCCAGAGATACTAT
>SNQJ01S0125390.1:0-26472 GCA_010110895.2 Picea sitchensis | reverse complement strand
ACGTCAATTTTTTCTCCATTGCCACCATTGCCAACGTTCAAGATCTAGATAGAGGACAGCATAGCGAAGTTTGGCCAACTCGTCAGTAATACCATGCAAAGAAAAATAATGCTCCATTTGAGTGACCCAACCTGTAGGATCGGAGCCATCAAATTTATTGACCTCTATGCAGGGAAGACGGGGTTCATGATGAAAGGAGTTGGAATGAAAATACGAAGACTAAGAGGAATCAGCAGCATCGGGTTGTGTTGATGAGGAAGGACTCGTAGGGTGGTTTAACAATTGATTGACAGCAGACTGGAGGGAGATAAATTGGGTTGTGAGGTTGGTTTCCAAGTTGTCAATGCGGGAATTGGTAGAATCAATATGAGATGTGAGATGTGAGATGGAGACATGGGCTTTATTGATGGAATTTTGGAGGTCTTGGTTGCGAGTGGTGGCCATTTGGAAAGGGGAAGTGCGGGTAAGGAAATAAATGGGTGGGTGGGACCACAAACAAAAAGACTTAGAATTGATAGGTACCACGACGATCAGTGCTTGAAGGAAAATATAATGGGATAGGCGGAAAAATAGAGAAATTGGGAAGGGGTCGAGTCCACTGAAACAAAAAGGATTAAAAATGAAGGGTATGACTGCGATCAGGGAGAAAAGGGGAATCCAGTGGAATAGGTCCCAAATAATAAATGTGTAGTAATTTTGCAACAAGAATGCAGAAGACATTGTAGCATGGCAATAGATCTTATTGGTTCTATTTTTTGTTCCTTCTGAAGGGTTAGGGTATTCAAGGGTTCCACAAATAAGGATTTTCCTTGTTCTATAGCTCTCTGGTATACATGCGGGATCCAATAGTAGTACTCGGCCCAATATCTCAAGGCACCAACTAAGGAGGCTAGATTGTACCCTTAGTCGTACAACCCGACTACCCAGGTACTAGAGAGTATCTTCCCGAGTGTTGTTCTCAGTGGCACTATAGCAGTTAGGCGACCGATTGGTTTATCTATGGAGGGCTTCAGGAGATCTAGGTCGATCTGTATACAGGTGTTTTCTGATGTGCTACCACTCGAAGGAATACCAACAGGGGTTACAAGGGTGGCCAACAGATGTGTGCTTAAGTACCACTTGTATTTCATGTGTGTATGAATCCCCAACCGTGGGTTTATGCATGTAACGACAGATATTTCTAGCTTAAAGACGTCGGAATACATCTCTACCCTGAAAAAATTTAACCCACAATTTTCTACCGAGGAAGGTGCTCTGATACCACTTGTAATATTCCACTTATAAATTAGTATGCAGAACAAAAAAAATTAGCTATAAATGGCAGATAAGCAATGATATAACCATAACAATGTCACGATAATACCAAAATAATAACAGAATAACACCAGAAAGAGCACTTTGATTAATGAGAGAAATGTTCACTTGCCTCTTCAAGGGGGAAACCTCCAGCAAAGCAGAGCTCTATTACAATAATATCCAAGACAAAACTTCTCATACCCTCTATTCCTATTAATACTAAATCTATCTATAAAAAGAACAATCTAGAGGAAGATCCTTCTAGAAGCGAAAGCTTCTATTAGGTCTTCTTACTTTTGACTTATTCCTCCTTATTACTAGGCCTCATTAATATTGACCTTTATTACATGGAAATATATTATTCTACCCACTTGAGGGGTTACTTAGGTTAGGTTCCTAAAATTTTCTTCATATTCTAATAATTGTTCTCTTATTGATTTATTTTTCCTTTTATATTTTCTAAGTTCTTTGAGAGAACTAATAAGTTCTTCTTAAAGGTCTACCTCTCCTTCAACTTCATAGTTTCCTTCATTATCATTAGCAGCATTATTTTGCGTTTCTATGCCCATAAATAAAAGTTTGGTCTCATCATCTTCACTCATGTCAAATGAATTATTGTCTTATTTGGATTAAAAGTTTTTTCTTTTTATTGTAGAATTTCTTCTTGTTTCCAATTTTCCCTTATGTTCTTTATGGTTGTGAGTTTCTTCATCATCACTATCCTCCTACTTGGGATAGGGACATTTGGAGACAAAATGCCTAATTTTTCCACAGTTGAAACATTTGAGAGGTAACTTCCCTTTGTATTTCCCAGACCCCTTGAGTTTCCTTATAAAGTTAGCCTCTTCTTCATCTGATATGTCTGAATGATTTTCATTTGGAACATGCTCATGGTTGTTTATTTTGTTTGATTATGTGAAGATTGTTTCTCGTTTTTATGGCTTTTCTTGCCGTGTTCTCATTTCTTAGCCTATAAGAATCCCATGAAGTTCATCCATTGTAATTTTGTCAAGGTCTTCTCAATATTCCAAGGTAGATACCTTGGCATCATATCTCATTGGTAATGATCTCAACACTTTTTGGAAAACAATTTGGTCTTTTAACTCTTCACCCAGTGCTCTGATTGAATTGACAATTTCATCAACCCTTTGAAGATATTTTTGAATGTTTTCTTCCTCTTTCATCTTTAGACTCTCAAACTTCCCTCTATATGTTTGAAGTTTTGTTGGCTTAACTTTTGCATCTCCTTCATAGATTATTCTAAGTTTATCCCAAATTTCTTTTGTCGATTTATAATGCATCACTTTTATAAATATAGAGTTTGATAATCCACACATAATTGCATTAACAACCCTTAAAATATCATTACAAAGTTTCTTTGCAACAACATATGAAGGTGAAGTAGGTGGTGCTTTGTAACCATTTACCACAAATAGCCAAACATCACAACCAAGGGACATCAGATAAATTTTCATCCTTATCCTCCAAAATGAATAATTATTTCCTTTAAAGGAATATGCGTCGATACCAATTGTTGGAATGTTGTTCAATACTGAGAGGGGGGGGTGAATCATTGTTGTTTATTTTTCTCAAATTAAACGAATTCTTTAATTATTAATATATGAACCATAATAATTTACCAACAAGAATGTACAGAACTCTGAATTTTAAATGTAACAATCATAAAAATTATATTTCATCTACAAGTTACAGTTTGTAGGAGACACCAATCTCTCATGTTTTTAGCACCAACTCAAGGAGACACCAATCCCCTATTTTCCAACTACCAACTCCCTGTAGATCAGGCTCCAACATGTAGAGGACTCCAATCCTCTTGTTCTCAAGCATCAACTTCAGGAAGCTGCAACTCCATGTTTCATGCTTCAACCTATAGAGGACTTAAATCCTCCCTTGATCCTCCCTTCCACCCTCACTTCATGTGAATGTTTCAAGTTCTTCCTTGGACTTTGTCTGTGTTTAGATATTTTGAATTAGACCACAGAGACATTTTTCTTTCACCATACTTTCTTGTTTATATAGACTCTCAACATGTATGAATTTGAAACAATGTGTCTCTTTCAATGCACCTCTTCATTTAATTTCATAATAACGCTAACATTTTGTTATTAAAAAAAAATGGTTTAATTTAAAAGACTTCAAATCCCTTATAATTTTTTCATCTTTCATCCCCTGAAGAGTTAACTGGATTCGAGCTCTGAGTTTTTAAAAATTTCTTCAAGTGCATTTTCACAGTAAATTTATTCGTTTGTTCTTCATTGTATAGAGCATGGTTGGATCAATGATTGAATCCAATCAATGAATTCTAAGGAGTCACAGTGAGACACAACTTTTTCCATGTTTCTCTGCAATGGTTCTCGAATTTTCTTCAATCCTCTACAGGATCAGAATGTCACTATCAATTCATTCAAACCTTAGGCATTGTTATGCTCCAGTTGATTATGGCAGTGGCTCTCGCTTCAGGTTTCCAACAAGACTGAAGGCTAGGACCGTAGTCCAAATCACAAAAATGTTATGTGTTTATCAATGTGTAAGACCCCAAGGTCTTACCTCCTTCCCATGTGACCAACAATTGTGATCGGGGCCAACCTCTTCGCAAATCCAAAAACTGGGTTTGTAACCCGCTTTTGTAAACATGAAAATACCTACAGACGACGCATGGAAAAATGGAAACTGTCGGTTTGTCCTTTTCTCATATTATCCTCACTAATAAAGTTCGAATGATTAACAATTGCAAGGAGACTCTCCTCCGTTGATCTCTTTTCTAGATCGTGATCAGATGATGCAAACTCAATCTCTTTGCTCAATTAACATTTAACAAGGATCGTTGATCTAAATATGATCAAAAATCAATGGTCGATTTTCGTAGCTTATTTCACTTATGTGGAACATGATCCGACGATCCTAACTCATTTTCCATAGATATGACAGTTGCAAATTGAGAGCACCTATAGAATATGAATTTACAAAGTACTTCCCCAGATCAAAGATCGAGAGTAAAAATATTCTCATAATTCTCTAATACATTCCTATTACACACCAATCCTCCCTCTCTCTAACCTTTGCTACACTTTCAAAATTGAAACATCTAGGACTCAGTGTCCTCAAGTAGATTTATCTGTTTTAATTTCTTCTTCTGTGGATGGATTCCGGTAAAATATTTCATATATTTTTGTTGATATATTAGTATGAATGCATCAAGCTCACACATTCATTGATGGAATTAACAGAGTTATAGACCATATTGACTTCTTTTGATGTTCAATGACACCACCATAATACCTTGTCCAATCATTCTATCTAAATGAAAATACCATATTATCCCTTTTTGACATCAATGCTAACACCTAACACCATGTCAAACATGGGTTTGTCAATACCATATTGACCATGTTTACCCTTTTTAACATCAATGCTAACACCATAACACCAGTTTCAACAAGTTCTTGTGTAACAACAGGGTCCTCTTCTTGGTAGTCCTACGAGATTGCAGTAAGGCCTTCTCGTAAAGTTTCCCTTGTTGGTTCTTGTGTAACAGTAAGGTCCTTCTCTTGTGCTTCCATTATTTATTTATCTTGTGCTTTCCCTATTGGTTCTAGTGTATCAGCAAAGTGACTTTCTTGTGCTAGTTCTTGTATGACACTGGGGTGATTTTACTCTATTGGTTCTTGTGTGACAGAAGGGTGATTGGACTTTGTTGGTTCTTGTGTGACAGTAGGGTTATTTTCCTATGGTGGTTCTTGTGTGACAACAGAGTGATTGGCCTCTTCTAGTTCTTGTGTGTCAGCAGGGAAATTGGTTTATATGACAATGGGATGGGTTTCCTATGTTGGCTCAGTAGGGTGACTAGATTATGCTAGTTCAGCAGGGAGAGTTTCCTCTGTCGGTTCCGCGTTATGACTATCCTTTGTGAAAACACGGTGGGTGTCTTCTCTTCGTTCAGTAGGTTGACTGGCTTCTGAGATAGTAGGGTGAGTGTATTTTGTTGGTGCAGCAGGGTGACTCTCCTCTGTTGGTTCTGCAGCAATGGTTCATGTTGTCTGGGAAAGGTAGTATAACCTACCCAAATGCCTAAATCCTTTCTAACATCATCTCCCAACAACTTGAGAGAGGTCTGAAGGCTCATGTTCTTCTTCTCAACCATCGATTTCTTCCTTAAAAGTGATGAATACAAAGGCGCAAAAAAAGGGGTACTTATTGTTCTTGTTTTCTTGATTTTGGTCAGCTATGGGGCAGCAGTGGCCTCGTTTTCTTCTGTAGTTGCAGTTTCTTCGTCATCCATGTAAACCTCCAGAATTGCATCAAGGTCCTCTCATAGGGTTTTCCTTGCTAGTTATTATGTAACAGCAAGGTTTTTCCCCTTATCTCTTCATCACATGTTGTCCCGGTAGAATCTTGACCATCCCCCATCATATGTTATGATGCAATTGTTTCTTCATCATTTACCGCCCATGTTGGTTCTTGTGTAACAGCATGGGTTTTCCTTTTCTAGGTGGAAGAATTATATCTTTCCCTCTTTTTCTTTCAGGTCATCGAATATGCTAGCCTCTTCCTTTTCCTTGGAAGTCTTTTGGTCGCAGGTTTTCTCCCTATTACCTCCATGTCATTCTCATGGTTTCCTTTGTCTTGTTGAGGAGTTCCAACAAAAACCTTGAGGGTTTCTTTTTCAACAGTTTCTCCAGGAGTCAAAGCATTTTCGGCCTCCAAAGTTGTATCACCTATGGTATCAAGAGTTCAGCAGCCATGACATGTAAAGTTGCAGCAGCCTCAGCCTTTGGAGTTGCAACATTGTTTTCTCATGGTAGATTTGCAGTAGTTGTGGCTCTTCTGGGCGGGGTTACAGTGGCAACTGGTGCTCTCGCCACCTCGTTGCCTCTTCTACTATCCCTACGCAATGTGCACTCGAAAAATATTTTGATGATCCCTTGGTGTGAGATGGATTCCCTAGGGTGGACGAATTTATGTGCATGTTTGGCCATGCTCTGCAATGTCCTCCAGAGGAAAAACAACATCTTAACCATCCTTCCATGTTGTAGGTGGTCCAGTAGACGAATATGTTTTAGGTATACGGCCCCATAGCGGCCCTTACAGGTGATGTATCATTGCATGGCGATGGAAATGTCCTTCCATGGGCTCGATAATGATGTTCTATCAAATCTCGAACCTTTCTTGACCAGAGCTTCACCTAGTTCAAGAAACTGCTCAAGGATTTCAGGCTTTGGCCTTCGTCGGAAATACCATTATTCACCTATCTGAGGAATCTCGATCACCTCTGCTATCACGTCCTCTGTCACCTACACCACTATCCCTGCTACTTCGATCTTGATTTCCCTGAAATTTATGGCAAATTCAAGCACCACATTATCATCATACCCTCATAGCCTGTTTAGGTATTCCATCCAGCCTCCCTACTAGAAACATTCTCTGATATTATCATCTTCCTCCAGCAAGAGAATCTGTGTAGGTTCTTTTTGGTTTAGTGAGCCTCCCATTCTTCATGCTTAGAGCTCAAGAAACTATGGCTGCAACTCGGAATGAACGGTTTGGAGGGTGGTGATTTCAAAATATGGACGACAATGATGGTGGGACGGGGTAATTATGTCATAGATTGGGTTATTATGAGTGTGTGATGGGACTTTAGTGATTTAATTAGGTCATAATTATTTCAATCAATACCTACTCATTACATAATTTGGGAGACGTACCTTCTAACTTACCATGTGTCATTGTAACCGCTCGTACCTTCATTGTGCTGGTGTATCGGCCTCACAGAACAACTAGGATCCTCGTCAGCATCAAGATTTGTAGCAGCATTCAGAGTGGGAGGAACAGTGCTTCTGAGATGCAACATCATCCTGAGTTACAGCAATGCAACGGAGGTTCAGAGTTGTAGCAACATGCAGAGTTGCATCATTGTTTGAACTTGTAGCCATATTGTAGAGTTTCATCAATGGTGTGTGGAGTTACAACAATGATCCATAGTAGCAGTAGTGTGTTGGCCAAAGTTGCGACTTGACATGGTATCTCGGTAAGAGTCTATTGACGATTAAAATCACAACAAGGAATTTCGCCCGCAAAGTATTGCTAAAGTCCTATTATTTAAAATATGCTAATAATATAATACTAGTAGGTGGGACCCCCTTGTAGACTGGAGGCTCGGAGATAATCATATCACACATTTTTTTTTGTTGTTTCAATGTTTCTAACAGGGTCCTATATGGTTGATAATGCAGTCTTGGTTTCATTTTGGATATAGTAACAAGTGGATGATGCATTTTATGGAATGTTCTATTATTTAAAGCTTTGTTTTTATGTTATGATTGGCATATATTTACAATTGTTATGTTTAATCATGTCACCATGATTTATTACCTGGCTACACATACACAAGAAATATGTTAGTGATGACATAACCAAAACAAAGAGAAGAAACTTCTGGGAACAATCCTAAAAGAAAGGGCATATGTTTAAGCTATGTTAAAAGTTATGTGCAAATGGAAATGTAAAACATGTTAGTGTTAGTCCTAACTATTATATGGTTGGTTAGTGGCTATGCGATTTTCATTTGAGTTATTTTTGGGCGCATATGAAATGGAAATGAATATGGTATGACATGAGGACTTGGAACAAGGGTTAGCGTGAATGTTTTGGGTGGCACATTGACGGGAATAATAAAATTCATGATTTTCAATGGTTTGGAAATTGATTACATGGTTAATGCATTGGTGATTGTTGGATGTATTGTACTTAGGAATTGAATAGTGGGAGATGGAGCAGTGCAATAAATGGTATCACTCCATACTCCCCCCCATAAGTTCGTCACCCTAGTATGTTTCTTGTTGCATTTTGATATGTAGGTGGTTAAGCTCCATAATTCGAGGGCTTAGGAAGGAAATGCTTTCGACCCATTCGTACTTTAAGCTCTAGGTTCACGAGGTATGGTTCTTTTCACCCCATCCATGAATTACACTTTGTGTATGAACAAACAATGGCTTAGTAATGATTTTGTTTGTGTTTTCCTGATAATTTCAACTATGTAAATGTGAAATGCGTGGTTTTCTCTCACGGAATGGCCCATTATGGTTATTCGATTTGCAAGTAAAGAATTGGTTTTAGTTTGAGTTATTTTAAAATCGTGGTGGGTCTTTGTGGATTTTTGAATGAATATGGGTATTATCACTCTGTTTTAATGGTGAAGGGTTTCTCTCTGTGTATTCTTGTTGGATGTTTCGTCACAGTTATGAGGGTAACCATGTCCATTCGTGGACGCCATTTGGTCGTTGTGTATTTTCCAGAGTAATGGTTGTGGGCTTATTCACATGGTCTTGGCATCAATGTATTTTTCCAGAGTCATGGTCGTGGGCTTATTCACATGGTCTTGGCATCAAAGTATCTCAGAAGTCGGTCTTAGGGTGTCCATTATGTCAATATATATGTTATATGGTTGTTGGGTGATATAAGTTATGCCTTGGGTTATGCATCCTCACTGGCATTGTTATCAAATGATTTGGCTCTTAAGAAATAGACAGAGGTTATACCTCTATGTTATGAGTAACTGTCACTATCCAATGGACATTCGCTTATCCTCTGCAAATGCAAAATGCACTATGTGGATCGGTTTTTTCACCCTACCTGTCGTTGTTTCCTCTATGGCTAATTGTTGCGCCATTGCCAAGACCGGGAGTTATAAGGAACCCTGTAGTTTTCTACTATGCTTGTATCAAAGGGTCTTTGCATATGGTTGATATGTTTCTGAGGACCTCCAGTTCTCTGTGCTATTGATGACTGAGCGCACTCTTGATTACCTCTTTGTATTTGTTTTGACAGAGCTCGATTTTAAAAATACCCCATTGTTCTTACTCCTATCGAGCATCCTTTAAGTTGTCAAAGATTGGTTGTCAAATGGAGTGGTTATGGAATGTTTTGTCGAGTCCCTATCTCGTCTTCCTATGATGAAATTGGTTGAAAAGTTTTGATTGGGAATGAGTAATAATATGCAGTCAAGGGATGCCTCTTTCTCGTTATACCTTCGATCGTTGTGTTCTTACAGCATGATGTTAATTGCAAATTGGAGACTAATGTGTGTTTTACTAGGCCCAATCGGGATCATACCAAATTATGGAATTGATAATGGGTTTATTTTGTTATATTCACTGTGTATCTATTATGGAATCATCGTGCATGTTGTAAATAATTGCATTGACAGTTATGAAACTTGGGTTTATGTTGACTGTGGTTCCGTTACAAGAACTTATTGATTGAGGTGTTGAAGAATGTATGAAATCATCCATGTTTTAGAAGTCTGTTCAAATTGGAAAGGGACCGGTCCATATGTTTTAATTGGTCGATCGTGAATTGATCGACAGTGTATGATATTTTTATAGTGATGTATTATGGATATGGGTGGAGCAATGTTGTTGTGTGTTTTATTTTGATTCTTAAAAGGAAAGGAAATAAATTAGAGACCAAGCATTTTCTTAACAGGACTGTTGAATGGAAAGTTGTTTCAATTATGAGTTTGATTGCAGACTGTTCTAATTGAGAAGTTTTTGAGGAATTTAAATGTTGAACAATGAATATTTTTTATACACAGTAATTATTGAATTGGTGTTGGTTTCAGTACAGAGTTATGTTTATTGATTACTTGATTTTTTTTATGAACAGTATTCGTTATTTCCTTGCCATTCTCTCACTTTTCCGCACATTACAAGTCCCCTCACCTTCCCAGATTCATTATTCACTTCCTATTCTTAAAATTAAATTATAGTTAAAAGAAAATTATGTATTTTAGTAGTTGAAGGATGGCACAGGGATAGGTTACAGTTGATATGTTTTGTTATTATAATATTGTTGATTGTTTGATGATTTTTTGAGCAGTGATCATGATCTACCCCCCTTCATTTTACCACTTTTCGCTCAATACAATCCCTCATATATCCCAAAACCCTTATTCACTCCCTGTTCATTGACAAGTATTAAACGATTTTTATGGATTGGATTGCATGCGTCTGATGTGTTGCTAAGCCAAACTTTGCTTCATATTTAAAGAGATGTCATGTATGGTTTGTTGAAGAAACTAGTTGCTAATAAGTAATGCATATGGAATGAGATTCTTCAGCAGAGGTAGCCATGGTTAGAGTAACAGAGGAAGAGGAAATTGGAATAGGGGCCCTAGAAGGCCAAGGTTTTCTATACATTTTGATGCAGACTCACAAGAGTTGAGCCAACTATTCAATCTAGATTTTTTAACTGGATTGGATAAGGAGTGGTCCAACCTAGGCCAGAAAGGCCTCCTTTCCAAGCCCCGCATATCCCTGGTATCCCAGATCCCCCTCATGTCTCATTACAACCTGAAGTCCCTGAAAATTATGGATGGCAAGAGATTTTCCACCCAGTAGTCTCCCAACATTGTGGTTGGCCCAATTTGTCTCTACATGCTCCTCCTCCATCGGTTAATCCAATTGTCCAAGTTTCCCCTGCACACTCGCCAGTACAATATTCCCACACAAGCAAGATATTAAAAATCGAAGCCCACCGTGCACCTGATAAAGGAAAATTTGTTGTTTCCCCCTCCTCTCCCTCAAATGACTCTACCAAATCTATTTCATCCCGAATGCATTTGAGAGATGATTGTTCTCATGTTATCAGTGAGATTAGGCCTAAAGGCTCCACACAGCCTAAGGAAAATTAAGAGAAATCAAAGGGAGACAGCAGCAACAAGGGGAAAATTTCCTCCCATAGTGGAAAATATGGTTTTTGAGTGTTTTTATTTATTGATTGTTGAGAACAGTTGACTTCTAAAGTTTTTGGACAACACATTATTTTTGGATATGTTGGATATTATATTTTTGGATATGGTTTCAAATATCATAGATAATAATTTTCAAATTATGAGAGTGATGATGGGAGTCACAAGGAGGGATGTGTTTGATTGATTAAATAGTTGTGTTTATGCTTGTTAAAGAAACTAAAGGGAGTCACAAGGGGTCCCACCTACTAGTTATTATTTATTAAAGACCCTTATTATTATTTTATTAATTCCCCCCCTAAACTAAAAGTTAGTTGAGTTTTAGATAACTTAACTAAAAGATGCAGTTTAACTACTTCAACTAATTATGATTGCTTAAAGGTAAAAAGAGAAGGAGGAATAAGGGGAGAATAGAAGGAGAAAGCATACTAAGGGCCCTATTGTAGACAGCAAGATTCAAGGCTGAATTACATCATTCAGACACTTGTTTTTCAGAGGTGTTGATCTATCTTTGATAGTCTGTGTAGACTTGTTTGTTTGTGAATTAAATTTCATGACTGATAAAGGATATTGTGCAGAGTCGAGTGGGCAGCAATCTGTGGCAAGTTGATCTAGATTTTAAAGTTCAGTAGTTTACTTTCTGTCAGAATTCCTTTTGTATGGTTTTCATCGGGGACATCTAAGTTTGACTTTGGTCCAAACTTCCTCTAGGAATTTTGTAAAGAGAACAATTCTTCAATAAATTGGAATGAAATAAGCGATTGTTTTATGTCTCATCTGTGTTAATTATTGACTTGGTATTTTTACTTATGTCTCTACATTTATTTCGGCATCTGTTATATTCAGAAAATTACATAAATATTGAACATTTCAACAATCTTTTATTTATAATAAAATCAGCCTAAGCCCTTGTAACCAATACTTGTGGATTAGGAAACAATTTTTTATGGCTATAAACATTGGGTGAAATTCTCGTCTATCTTGCTTTAGCCAAGTAAGATCTGAAAATGCTTGAGTAAGATTATTTCATATATTTTCCTCAACATTTATTTGGTGACCATACTAGGGATATCTTCAATATCTCTCTGGTTGATTTTTTATGCTTGATTATCATCGAATATATCTATTTTTATGATATTGATTCTTTGAATGTTTCATTTCTTAATGAGCCTGGTCTTCAAGATCAAACCAGCATTTCTTTAAACTTGTTTAACACCATTTTAGACACTGCTAATACTCAGGCTGAGCTTAATTGTTCATGGGCAGCAATTGAACAAGACATAAGTGCCCAATAACATTGGGAAGCTATACATGGAGATCTTAGGAATCAGCCATAACTTTCTTTTTTAGAATTGTTCTTATTTTCATGTCCTTAGACCCTCGTGTTTCTAGGAGAAGAAGAGGCTTATCACCTTAAATTAATCCTATTGCTGAAATAGGAAGAAGGAAGATTGTGTTATCAACCCAATCATCGAGTGCTTTAAGGACAACCTTGTCTTATTCATCCAGCTCATATTTCTCTCTCTTACCTATTATCCATAAGATGGCATCTAGTGGTGGCTCCGGTGGCACTGAAGGTGCTTCTTCATCTCAATCTCCAGCTTCATAATTGATTGCTATCTTATATAGTCACCAAGTCCCTATCCAATCTACCACAAACCCCACCAAATTCATTAAAAAGTATGGGATTTTTTAGTTTGAAGAAGATGTTACAACCACACCGTGGCATGTTTCCTCTCCTCGTAACAAGGCACCTGCTACTCGTCCGCTTCATAAATTCAAAGAGCATCTTCGTAGGTTTTCATAGAATAACACTATCACTACAAATGAACACTTGGTGGCATTTTCTAATTCCTGACATAACATAGGTGCCAATGACAATGATACTTGCATTCGCTTATTTGCCAATTCCCTTAAAGGGAAGGTCGCGGCCGATTTCTTTGATCTCCCTCCTAAGAATTTATCTACTTGGGAGGAGTTAGTATATTGGTTCAAATCCACCTATGGGAAATCCAAAATCCCAGTTGAGCAATTACGGGAATACAATAACATCATTTATAAAGATGGTGAGACCATCAAGTCCTTCAACTTGCGTTTCACCAAGTTATACAATCAAATCCCTGAACTCATTTGACCTCATAACCAAGCCTCTTTCATGCATTATTATAATGCATTACCTTATCCCTACCATCATAGGCTTGAGGAAAAGGCCATTTATAATCTCAGTTTTTCTCTGCATACTTGTTTAGAGTATGAAGAATAGATTGAAAGAACAGGTCTTCCTTGGGGGGAATCAGTTAAACAGACAGACATGTCTACCCTTTTACATCTTGTACAAGACATGAATAATCGAATGATATCATATGAGAGAAATGGAAATGTCTCCCCTCTTACCCCTGGAGCTTCATCCTCTTTTGCACCCCCCTTTAGAAATCCAAATGAAAATAATTTTCATCCTAAAGCTAGCATGCCTCGTAGTTGGTGTAACTTTTGCGAGGAACACCATGAGGAAAGTACATGTGAGGTAAAGAGGAGTGCCAGAGATAAAATATTTGGTAAAAGACCTGAAACTACCATCGTTGTCCTAGACTTTGCAGAGCCAGAATATGTCATGATCATTAATACTAGGAACAAATCTTATGCTCCCAAAAGAAAATATGATCCTCCCCACAATTCTTCTAACCCAATATCATCTTCACTAGCTGCTACTGTCCAGTTTCCTAAGGCTCCTGATAGTCAAGGAACTACCTCCCCTCTCCCCTCTTCCAAATACAATATTCTAAATCAGTTGACCAACATCAAAGTATATGAAACCCTTCTGGACATGGTTGTCGTCCTTGAACAACAGAAGCATCTAAAACAATTCATGGAAGGAAAATATTTTGTTGTAGCCAACCTCTTTGAAGAGGTAGATGAAGAAGATTCGTCTGTAAATAAAGTAGTTGTACATAACTTTAGACACCCTATAAAAAAATCCCCCATTTTATATTTCTGTAAAGATTATGGATAAGATTTCCCATTGTTGCCTCATTAACGACGGTTCGATCCCAAGTGTAATGCCGAAGATTATTATGGAAGAGTTAGGCTTGTCTTGTACAAATGAAAACGTTAGAAGCATGCTCTCTTATAATAGTCTACAACAAACAACCATAGGTGAAATCAAGGATGTGGCATTGGTTTTGTGCGTGCACCCTAAAATAAGGACAACCCTTAATATTCAGGTAATTGATATGCTAGTAAGCAACTACTCAATCATCCTAGGAATATATTGGCAAGATTTGACAGGTGGATACCTCTCACTCGATGGGACACACTTATTCGCTCCTTAGAATGGTAAAAACATCATAGTCCCTAGAGAGGGAAGGATTTCACCTTACATAGAAAGTGTTCCACAACCTAATGTGAATTATATCGAAGAGGACCTAGGGGTGTATTCCATCTTTGTCGACGAGGATAGTACTCCCTTGGAACAAATCGACTTAGACAATGGGATGTGGCATATGTACTTTGATAGTTGATGCTCCAATGAAGGAAACGGAGCTGGAATTATCTTGTATTCTCATGTGGGGAAAATTCATCACTTTCCTTATAGGTTAGATTTTGCTTGCACAAACAATGTCATTGAATTTGAAGCTTTACTATTAGGCATTGAAAATGCCTATAATCTGGGTTGTGGTCACCTTACAGTTTTTGGGGATTCTGAGCTTGTTGTGAACCTTGTACGTAAGATATATTCCCCTAACAACAAGTTGATGAAACTCTACACCCAAACTGTTTCGATACTTATCGCGAACCTATTATATTTCAACATTACTCATGTTAAGAGGGAATTTAACTCAATGGATGATCGGTTAGTTGTTTTTTAAGCCTCTCCTAATCGAAAAATTCTGCCTCAAAGACCTGATTGTACTTTTCAATCTCTATATCATACACACATCCCTGACAATATAGAATCATGACAGGTCTTCTCTAGTGATGAGAGCATGTGTGTTTTCATTCAAAATGAACCTTTAAGCCTAAGGAGATTATATCCATGGAAGATAATAAGATTCCTAAGGGCTTGAATCCTCTAGAGAGTTCATTTTCATCGAGTGATGTAGGAAATAAAGAGAAACATAAAGAAGAGGAGTCGAAAAGGAAGGTCGGTGAAACCATCTCCTTGAACATTGGAATACATGAGTCTCCAAAGAATGTTAAAATAGGTGCCCAATGTTCTTATGAAGAAAAAATGAAGTTTGTCATACTGCTTGGTGAATTTCAAGATGTTTTTACTTGGTCTTATGAGGATCTTCATGGTTTTGATCCCTCTCTTATACATCATTCCATTCCTATCAAGGAGGGCATAAAACCAGTTAGGCAAAAACAAAGACCTATCAAACCTGCACTAGAAGCAACTATTCGAAAGGAGTTGGAAAAACTATTGAAGGTTGGGATCATTTTTCCGGTCAAGTATTCTGAAAGGGTTTCCAATTTGGTTCTCGTTCGGAAAACAACTGTTCAAATTAGATTATGCATAGATTTCTGTGCATTAAATCGGACTAACATAAAAGATCACTTTCCTCTCCCTAATATGAAAATGATTTTGCAGCAAGTCGCAGGGTCACAGATGATGTCCTTACTTGACGGTTTTTCTAGTTACAATCAAATCAAGGTAAAAAGGGAAGATAAACATAAAACCAGCTTTATTACTCGTTGGGACACTTTTTCTTATGAACGTATGTCTTTTGGATTATCCAATGAAGGTGCCACTTTTCAAAGAGCTATGCAAATATCTTTTGATGATTTGATCGGCAAGATCATTCATATCTATCTTGATGACTTAATTGTGTACTCTAAAAAATGATCAGATCATTTTGGTCATCTTAAAAGAGTTCTCATGCGATGCAGGAAATTTGGAATTTCTTTAAATCCTTCTAGGTCTATTTTTAGCGTTACCAAAGGAAATATCCTTGGACACATTGACTCTGATTCAGGAATAAGCATTGATCCTGAAAGGATTGTTGCTATCCTAAATCTTCCTGCTCCCACTTCCAAGAATGAGGTTCAAGCTTTTATGGGGGGTTATTAACTTTGTCCATAGGTTTGTTTCTGATTTTGCTGTAATGATCAAATTGATTCATAATCTGCTTAAGAAAGATCGTTCCTTCTATTGGACAGATGATGTCGAAGATTATTTTGTAGGGATTAAGAAAGCAATCAACTCTACACCGGTTTTAGCGAAGCCAGATTTTGAGAAAGAATTTATTATATATAATAATTCCACAGAGGAAGTAGTTTCTGGTTATCCTCATGCAAGGTGATTACCAAGGTAACGAAAAACCAGTGGCTTACATGAGTCAAAGATTGTTTGACGATGAATTTAAATATTCTTTTATTGAAAAACATGATTTCGCTCTTGTTAAAGTTGTTGAAAAAAATTGCCACTTCATCTTAGGTAAGCATACGTTGGTAAAAGTCCCTTTACCTACTATCAAGTTTTTGTTCTCACTGACTTATCTTTCAGGGAAGCTTGCACATTGGCTTTCCAAGATCCAGGAGCATGATTTAACTATCGTGACTTATACCACCATCAAGGAACGTGACTTAGCCCTTCACTTAGCTCAGCATGCTGAAACTAGTGAAGAAATTGATGAACAAGATAGTTCACTATCAACACTATTCTACATTGATAATCAGATCCTTCCTATGTCTGAACATCCTTGGTATAATAATTTGGTTTACTATTTACAAAACCAAAGATGTCTAGATAACTTAGACGCTCATCAAAGAATAAGGCTTCATCTTGAATCTGCTAGATATATCATTATAAGAGACTTCTTATTTAAAATATTTGTTGATGGTATGTTGCTTCGTTGTGTAAACAATGAGGAAGCACAAAAACTGTTGCAAGGTTCAGATTCTGTTATTCACGTAGGAGATCATTTTTATGCTAAAACCACTGCTTCTAATATTATTAGAAAGTGATACTATTGGCCTTCAATCTTTCATGACTCTTATGTTTTTTCAAGATCTTGTGACAAGTGCCAAAAATTTGTTGGGAAAGGACGCCTTTCAGCCAAGTCGTTACAACCTGTCCTCCCGGACTTTCCTTTCTCGAAGTGGGGATTGGATTTTATTGGTCCTATTAATCCTCTGTCTTCAGCAGGATAAGTCTTTATTTTGACAGACACATACTATTTTACAAAATGGGCTAAATTTGTCCCTCTTAAACATTCGACAGATGAACAGGTGATTTCTTTTCTTGAAAATAACATATTTTCCAGATTTGGTCTTCCTTTGGAAATTATTACAGACAATGGTCTCACTTTTATTTCTGCTAAGTTGACCCAATTTTTAGCTCAGTTTGAGGTTAAACATTTCACCTCATCATCTTATTACCCCTAAGAAAATGGGTAGGCCAAGTCTACCAACAAAAATCTCGTGAGAATCGTCAAAAGGCTCATCGAAGATAAGCCTCGCCAATGGCACACTCTCCTCACTTACGCCCTTTGGGCAGATCAAACCACCACCAAGGTGAGCATTGGTTTCACTCCTTTCCAACTTGTTTATGGTCAAGAATCCATTCTTCCTACTGAGATGGAACTTTCCTCCTTGAGGTTAATGCTACAGATCAAATAATTAAATTCTTCTGATGTTTCACAAAGGATGAATGCACTCCTTCCTTTATAGGATCAAAGGATGTTTGCCTTAGGTAATATAAAAAGGAGACAGTGGATTGTTAAGAAGTATTTCAACAAGAGTGTCAAGGCTGTCAAATTTAAAGTCAATGAGAAAGTATTGATGTGGGATTCAACTCATGTTGATAGGGAAAGACACTCAAAGTTTCAAAAATTATGGTTGGGTCCTTTCAAGATCTATTTTTTCCTAGGTACAAACTCTTACATTCTAAAAAATTTACAAGAGATATTATTTTCCTACAGCATTAACGGTTCTCACTTAAAACACTACATGGAACCAAATTGAAGAGTTTAGCGTTGTTTGATAGTTACATTATATTAGTAGTTCAGTTTCGTTTTCATTTTAGTAGTTTTCATTTATTCTTTTTCAATTATGATTTTACAGTAGTTTGGTAATATTCTTTCATTTTAGTAGTTTTCATTTATGCTATTTGCATTTTTGTCATTCCATTTCTGTTATTTTAAATTTTGCAGTTTCATTTATGTTATGACATTTCTTTCTTTTGTTCTTTTATTTCAATTTTGGTCAAGAATAAAATGTTGGATCAGTTATTCCATAGTGACACTCCTACAAGGTATTGTTAGTCAATAACAATCAAGCTTACCGCGGTTGTTATGATGTTCCCCTAAAAGGCATCATTGAATTTGTTATCTGCTTTCACTATCTTATGAAAGGCATCATTGAATTTGTTATCTGCTTTCACTATCTTATGAGATAGTTGGTTACTTCCTGCTTCTGCTTTCCATTTCTTCATCCATTTTGAGATTCAAAAGAGCAAGTCCATAAAACTTTTCTCCTTGAAGTCAAGAACAAATTTTGGTTGAATGATTATGCTTACAGGGATAAACCCCCTCATGTTTAACACTTTCCATGAGTTATTCCCAAATTCCTGGTCATTTTTCCATTAAATTCGCTCACTTCCCCCTATTGGATAATCATTTTGGTTTATATCTTCTTGATCTGATGTTACTTGGTCTGCAAAACCATACATTCTGAGTTCTTAATCTGATGTGGAGTCACCAGTTTGTTGACGATTAAAATCACAATGAGCAATTTCTCCCACAAAGTATTGCTAAAGCCCTATTATTTAAACTATGCTAATAATATAATACTAGTAGGTGGGACCCCCTTGTAGACTGGAGGCTCGGAGATAGTCATATCACACATTTTTTGTTGTTGTTTAGATGTTGCTTATGGGGTCCTATATGGTTGATAATGCAGTCTTGGTTTCATTTTGGATATAGTAACAAGTGGATGATTCATTTTATGGGATGTTATGTTATTTAAAGCTTTGTTTTTATGTTATGATTGGCATATATTTATAGTTGTTATGTTTAATCATGTCACCATGATTTATTACATGGATACACATACACAAGAAATATGTTAGTGATGACATAACCAAAACAAAGAGAAGAAACTTATGGGAACAATCCTAAAAGAAAGGGCTTATGTTTAAGCTATGTTAAAAGTTATGTGCAAATGGAAATGTAAAACATGTTAGTGTTAGTCCTAACTATTATATGGTTGGTTAGTGGCTATGTGATTTTCATTTGAGTTATTTTTGGGCGCATATTATATGGAAATGCATATGGTATGACATGAGGACTTGGAAATGGTTAACATGAAGGTTTTGGGAGGCACATTGGGCAAGGAATAATTGTCGCAGTTTTCAATGGTTTGGAAATTGATTACATGGTTAATGCATTGGTGATTGTTGGTTGTCTTGTACTTCGGAATTGAATAGGATAGGAAATGGAAGCAACGTACAGTAAATGCATGTCACTCCATACTCCCCCCATCATGACATCACCCTAGTATGGTTCTTGTTGCATTTTGATCTGTTGGTGGTTAAGCTCCGCAATTTAGGCTTGGGAAGAAAACGCTTGGCCAACTCACCCTTTTAATCTCTCGGTTACAGGTATGGCTCTTTTTCACTCCAACCATGAATTACTCTTTGTGTATGAACAAACAATGGCTCATTAATGCTTGGGTTTGTGTTTTCCTAAGAATTGCAACTGTGTAAATGCGTGGTTTTTCTCTCTGAAATGACTGTGTAATTGTTTGTGTTCGATTTTTGGGTGCATATTATATGGAAATGCATATGGTATGACATGAGGACTTGGAAATGGTTAACATGAAGTTTTTGGGAGGCACATTGGGCAAGGAATAATCGTCTCAGTTTTCAATGGTTTGGAAATTGATTACATGGTTAATGCATTGGTGATTGTTGGTTGTCTTGTACTTTGGAATTATATAGGATAGGAGATGGAAGCAACGTACAGTAAATGCATGTCACTCCATACTCCCCCCATCATGACATCACCCTAGTATGGTTATTGTTGCATTTTGATATGTTGGTGGTCAAGCTCCGCAATTTAGGCTTGGGAAGAAAACGCTTGGCCAGCTCGCCCTTTTAAGATCTCGGTTACAGGTATAGCTCTTTTTCACTCCAACCATGAATTACTCTTTATGTATGAACGAACAATGGCTCAATAATTCTTGGGTTTGTGTTTTCCTAAGAATTGTAACTGTGTAAATGTGTGGTTTTTCTCTCTGAAATGACTGTGTAATTGTTCGATTTGCAAGTGAAAGAATTGGTTTTTGGTTGAGTTGTGCAAAATCGTGGTGGGTCTCTATGGATTTTTGAATGAATATGGGTATTATCACTCTGTGTTTTAATGGTGGAAGGTTTCTCTCTGTGTATTATTTTTGGTTGTTTCCTCACGGTTATGCGGGTAACCCTGTCCAGTCGTATTCGGACTGCCATTTGGTTGTTGTGTATTTTTCCAGAGTCATGGTCGTGGACTTATTCACATGGTCTTGGCATCAAAGTATCTCGGAAGTCAATATTAGGGTGGACATTATGCCAATATATATGCTATATGGTTGTTGGGTGATATAAGTTATGCCTCAGGTTATGCATCCTCATTGGCATTGTTATCAAATGATTCGGATTTTAAGAAATAGACAGTGGTTATACCTCTGTGTGTTATGGGTAACTGTCACTGTCCAGTGGAAATTCACTTCTCCTTTGCAAATGAAAAATGCACTATGTGCATCGATTTTTTTACCCTAACCGTTGTTGTTTCCTCTAAGGCTAATCGTTGCGCCATTGCCCAGACCGAGAGTTATAAGGAACCTTGTAGTTTTCTACTATGCTTGTATCGAAAGGTATTTGCTTATGGTTGATATGCTTATGAGGACCTCCAGTTCGTTGTGCTATTGATGATTGAGCGCACTCTTGATTACCTCTTTGTATTTGTTGTGACAGGGCCTGATTTTAAAAATTCCCAACTATTCTTACTCGTGTCGGGCATCTTTTCGGTTGTCAAAGATTGGTTGTCAAATGGAGTGGTTATGGAATGTTTTTTTGAGTCCCTATATCGTCTTCCTATGATGAAATTGGTTGAAAAGTTGTGATTGGGAATGAGTAATAATATGTAGTCAAGGGCTACCTCTTTCTCGTTATACCTTCAATCGATGTGTTCTTATAGCATGATGTTAATTTCAAATTGGAGACTATTGTGTGTTTTACTAGACTCGATCGAGATCACAGCAAATTATGGAATTGATAACTGGGTTTATTTCATTATATTCACTGTGTATCTATTATGGAATCATCGTGCATATTGTAAATAATTGCATTGAAAGTGATGAAGCTTGGGCTTATGTTGACTGTGGTTCCGTTACAAGAACTTATTGGTTGAGATGTTCAAGAATGTATGAAATCAGACATGTTTTAGAAGACTATTCAAATTGGAAAGGGACCGGTGCATATGTTTTAATTGGCCAATTGTGAATTGATGGACAATGTTTGATATTTTTATAGAGATGTATTATGGATAGGGGTGGAGCAATGTTGTTGTGTGTTTTCTTTTGATTCTTAAAAGGAAAGGAAAGAAACTAGAGACCAAGAATTTTCTTAACAGGACTGTTGAATGGAAAGTTGTTTCAATTATGAGTTTGATTGCAAATTGTTCTAATTGAGAAGATTTTGAGGAATTTAAATGTTGAACAGTGAACAGTTCTGATACACAGTAATTATTGAATTGGTGTTGGTTTGAGTACATAGTTATCTTTATTGATTACTTGATTTGTTTTATGAACAGTATTCATTATTTCCATGCCATTCTCTACTTTTTCGCACATTACAAGTCCCCTCACCTACCCAGATTCACTATTCACTCCCTGTTATTAAAATTAAATTATAGTTAGAAGAAAACTATGTATTTTAGCAGTTGAAGGATGGCACAGGGAGAGGTTATAGTTGATATGTTTTGTTATTATAATACAGTTGATTGTCTAATGATTTGTTGAGCAGTAATCATGATCTACCACCCTTCATTTTACCACTTTTCGCTCAATACAATCCCTCATATATCCTAGAACCCTTATTCACACCATGCTCATTGACAAGTATTAAACGATTTTTATGGATTGGATTGCATGACCCGGATGTGTTGTTGAGACAAAATTTGTTTCAGATTTAAAGAGATGGCATGTATGGTTTGTTGAAGAAACTAGTTTCTAATAAGTAATGCATACAGGAATGAGCTTCTTCAGTAGAGGTAGCCATGGCCGGAGTAACAGAGGAAGAGGAAATTGGAACAGGGGCCATAGAAGGCCAAGGTTTTCTATACATTTTGATGTAGGCTCACAAGAGTTGAGCTAGCTATTCCAAGATGGATTTTTTAACTGGATTGGACAAGGAGTGGTCCAACCTGTTAACGCTCTATAAATTCCCAGAGGTTGTCGTGTTGTAGAAGAAATTTACTAGAGGTAACTTTATCCAACCACTTTGAAACTGGGATCTAGGCCTTCCAGTTTCAGAGAGGGATCTCTCTGTAAGATTTAACTTTGTTTTAGGTTCTAGATATTAGGCTACTTAAATAAATGAGACTATGTTGTTTGTTTTATGAAAATGGTTGAAATATCGCTTACGCATCCATTGGGATATGGGTCTATTTTATAAAGTTCGAGATCAACAAACAGATTTTATAAGGTGTTTTCACAGGGAAGGATAATGAAACGGTTACATCCTTTCGAATTTAAATGATGGATAGCAGAAAAGATGAGATAATCAATTATAACCAAGAAGCATTTAATAATTTCTTAATCATAACATCAAAAGATAAACATTTAGATCTTTAAAAGCCATAAACAAAGTATACAAAGATAAATTCTGCAACTTCAACTTCTTTTAAATGATCAAATATAGAAAACATAAATGATTACGAAGATAGAAAAACCATTCAACTGAGAGGAGAAAACATCACCAACAGTTAACACACAGGAATCCTGTGAAATGTCCTTTTTATTACTAGTAGATCTCTTATACAAATTACAATGATTATAGCTTGCTTGGGCGTAAAGATCAACCCTTAGTACTTTGAAGTTTGAAGTATTTATAACAAAAATTACAAACGACCCTGTCATTAATGATTAGGACGTGGTGGATTCTAAATCTAACTAACTAACTAACAAGATACAAAATTGTAGGAACTATTGATGACATGTCGGATTCTTCACGCTGATTTTGGGGAAGGTCGTTGGCGAGTCATTCACTTGACTTTGACTGTTCAACATGTTGACTTGTATGTCCACCTCATCTTCTATTCGATCAACTCACACAGCTCCTCCCATCTCTGTTGATTTGGAATGGTGACTTTCAGTCGTCAGTGGTACACTTCATCCATTTCTGTGTATTTTGCGAAATTTGGCTTGATGATGAAGATATGCTTGATTTCATGCTGGATGTTGAGATCCAACTGCAGAGTATCTAGGAATGCCTTGCCGGTTATACTGCCTTGTATTCCTGAAAACTTAGAGTTGTCCTTTTCCACCATGGAGATCTTTTGCTTGTAGTCGGAGAGTGTCATCATCTTATCATTTAGAACCAGTAAACTCGGAAGGCCTTTCTTTTGTAAAACATCAACCTTGTTGAAGAATTTCTGGACTCTAACATCCATATTTTGGGCTTTCTCCTCCAATTGCAACATCAGTCCTCTTTTGGTCAGAACTCTCTTGACCTCAAGGATAGTCTTCGTCTTATCCTCAATCTCCAAGTCTTCCAACTCTTCCTTAGTCTTCAAATTAAGAAACCTAATGATTTTGTTTTCCTCTGTGGGCATTTCTCCTAGCTCTCCCTTTATCATGTTGATAGCCTGCCTGCTCCTCAACACCAGTTCATGTTGTTCAAACATGATTTGCACCATGGGCCAGATTTCACTTATGGATTTGGAGATATCCATCCAAATGGTCTCTTTCGATTCTGTTATTGTTTTTCCCACAACTGTCTGCTTTTGCAGCTGTTGTAGCTCCTGCTTAAGTTTTTCTAATGTGTGTCTCTCTGTATTGTAGCTGGCTTGGAAAGAAGATTTAAGCTCCTAGAGATTCTCTATCTCTTTTTCCAGCCTTTTGATTTTCGATTCTTCTAAGGTAATCTCTTCCTTTGATCTTTCTAGCTCCACAAATTTTTCTAGAGTTGTTAATGGGGTGACTGATGGAAGTTATGTTGTGGTCGTTGTTGATATTGTTATTGTACTAACTCCTATGAGGGGAAATACACTCAATGGGATGACTTCCATGGGTGTTGCATGTTCCTTATCCTTTACTAACCTTTTCAGCTCTGCTTCCATCTCTTTTATCTATGCACTATGTTCCATGATCAACTTTAGCATCTCCTCCTCCTCACCTTTTGTCTCAGCCATCTCTTTGGCTTGTGAGTCTTCTATAGCAGACAGCTTTAGTTGTTTCCTCAAAGATGCTATGTCAACATTCTTTTTCTTGAGCATCTCCTTAGTTGCTTTCACATTTGAGGGGTCATACCCAATTTTGAGCATCAATTCTTCTAGAGACATAATCCTGTTATCCTTTGCAAAAGAAGATATTTTCTCCGGCTTTAATTGGGTCTGAACATTGTTCAGAGAAACCTGTAATTTGGCAGCAGAAGTGGAAGCATTGGCCAATGTTGAGAAAACCATCTCTCCAGTCTGCCTATGCATATCCATCTGGTCAGCTGGATGTATAGCCTTAGCATCAAGTTCAAGTGTGGATCTTTTGTAGTCATCGATTTTCTTTGGATGAGGTACGTGTGTCTGCAGAAAGGCCATGTGCATTCTCCCCTTCTCTGTGTCGAAATCAGAGAGTAGCCTATGTTGTGTTGTTGATGTTTGCTTCCAAAATTAAGCATAAGTGTTGTTGGCCAACCTCTCATTTTTATTCTTAATCATATTGTATTTCTCAAAAATACTCAACTTTGTAGCCCCTTGAATTAAATTTTTCAGACTCTTGTTTTTCAAGGCTGATTCAAGGCTGAATTACATCATTCAGACTCTTGTTTTTCAGAGGTGTCGATCTATCTTTGATAGTCTGTGTAGACTTGTCTGTTTTTGAATTAAATTTCATGACTGATAAAGGATATTATGCAGAGTTGAGTGGGTAGCAATCTGTGGCAAGTTGATCCAGCTTTTAAAGCTCGGTTTTTTTACTTTCTGACAAAAGTCCTTTTGTATGGTTTTCATCGTAGACATCTAAGTTTGACTTTGGTCCAAACTTCCTCAGGGAATTTTGTAAAGAGAACGATTCTTCGATAAATTGGAATGAAATAAGTGATTGCTTTATGTCTCATCTGTGTTAATTATTGACTGGGTATTTTTACTTCTGTCTCTACATTTATTTTTGCATCTGTTATATTCATAAAATTACCTAAATATTGAACTTTTCATTAATCTTTTATTTATAATAAAATCAGCCTAAGCCCTTGTAACCAATACTTGTGGATTAGAAAACAATTTTTTATGGCTATAAACATAGGGTGATATTCTCGTCTATCTTTCTTTAGCCAAGTAAGATCTGAAAATGCTTGAGTAAGATCATTTCATATCTTTTCCTTAACAAAGTCATCTTTGCCCAAATCGGTTGTCGGTATCTTAGCAGTGGAGTAGTAGAGTTGCAGCAACAACAATCCAGGGTTGCAGCGATAGTGTTCAAAGTTGTAGCAACAGCATTTGCAGCAACAACATTCTTCCCCACTGCATATCCTAAAAAATTATTTATTAAAAATCAATACTTTATTAAAAAAACTTGATCAAAAGGATCCTGACAAAACCATCACGAAACCATGAAGTGCCCTTCTTTTTCTTTTTTTCTTTTTTTCTTTTTTTCTTTTTTTTTTAGCATGTCATGTGCCAACATGGGCTAATTTTCACAAAAAATCCCCCCAAGCATGCGCCTAAGGGTTTTCATACATGGGTGCATTTTTTTTATTTTTTTTTAAGCTGGAATGAATCATTCGCCAGGGATTTCCCCTACTTAACGATCTCTAGGTCATCATCGGTCCAGCAACTAGTGATCCTCTTCAGAAAGGCTTCCTTGGATAGAGGTCTATGATATAATCAATGTGTCCATTTTCCATCAGAGGATTTCTCTCGTTGTCAATGGTGCAAATTTTGATGGCTATGTTGTCATATAAAGTATAAATATCATAAGGCCAAAGCCATCGAGTGTGGAACTTCCCTGTAAAATCTTTGAACTTGGATTTAAATAACAAGGCCCAGTCTCAAAAATTTAATTTCTTCTTCTTGATGAACTTATCGTGCCAATGAACTCTTTGATTTTGTATTACTGTTGTGTGGTGCAAGGCATCCTGGAGAAGTTCATTTGGGTCTTTGATCTGGAGGAGTCTTTGCTTTTGAGCTTCAGTTAAGTCCATTCCAAGTTGTACAGTT
>SNQJ01S0125387.1:26482-38836 GCA_010110895.2 Picea sitchensis | reverse complement strand
GGGAGGTTCGTGGAAGGCCTGCACTTGGTTGGTGAATTCTACAGCTATTAAAAGATAAGTATCTGAATTATGTATTATCACATTTGGCATTACTGTGCTGTTTAAGTATCATGTTTTCCGCTGTGTGTAAATGAGTTACTGCTGAATTCTATGGCTTGTTTAATTGTAGCAGTATCTTATGTATTTTACTCTTGGAATTACGTGTGTTTAATTGCTTAAATGCATGTGCTTATAATGTCTGTACGAATTATGTAAAAATTCATGTATAGCATGGTAACTGAGAGGTTTGGAAACCTCAGTAGTGAAAGGGTACACTACAACATGGTATGCCAGAATAGACAATCATCTGATGATCTTGGGGTTTACCAATAGTGATGTAGATTCCAACCTTTACTACAAGATTGAAGATGGTTTCCCATTGATTTTGGTCCTATGTGTGGATGACCTGTTTCTTACAGGGGATGAGAAGCTCATAGATGGGTGCAAGAGGGAGCTCACTTCAAAGTTCAAAATGAAGGATCTGGGTTTGATGCACTGTTTCTTTGGATTAGAGGTGTGGTAGAGGCTGGATGAGATTTTCCTTAGCTAAGGAAAATATATAGTTGAGATCTTGCATAGATTCGGGATGATGGACTGCAAGTCCATGGCTACACCTATGGTTATCAATCGAAATCTATTGAGTGATTCATCTTCATATTTGGTTGATCCCATGAAATACAGATAGTTGATCAGATCATTGATGTACCTGGATAACACCAGGGAAGATATATGCTTTGTTGTGAACACATTGATCCGGTACATGGTTGAGCATAGAGATGTACAATTGGTAGCAACACAACATGTGTTGAGGTATCTGCATGGTATGGTTGGATATGGACTCATATATGTCTCAGACAGTGAAGTAAAGCTGCAAGGTTATACAGACTCTGACTGGGCGTGGAGTGCAGTGGAACAGGAAAGCACATCAGGATGTTGCTTCAATTTGGGATCAAGTATGATCTCATGGTTGAGTAGAAAACATACATCGTTGGCACTCGGTACAATAGAGGTTGAATATATAACAACTATTTTGCAAGTCATGAAGCAGTGTGGCTTCAGAAGTTGCTTGCAAGGTTATTTGATCTAGATTTGTAGCCAACTTTGATATATTGTGATAATTAAAGTTGTGTGAAGCTTTCAGAGAATCCAGTCTTTCATGACAAGTCAAAGCATATAGAGATCAAATACCATTTCATCCGAGACATGGTGCAAAAAGGAGCAATGGAGCTCTGGTACATATCCACAAATGAGCAGATAATAAACATTCTCACCAAGCCTTTGTAAGTATGAGTACTTCAGAGACAAGATTAGCATGATGCAAAATGTCCACCCTTGTTGAGAGGGAGTTGTGATGTTTCTCCTACAATGGGTATATACTCTCGCTTTGGCGAAGTGTTTCCTAGATCAATCATGTGAAATGACCGAGGGAGTAATGAGTAGCCTGGTACAAGTCTTTCCTATGCCATTTGAAGTGGCTAGGTGTGATTGGGACTTGTAGCGTGGTCTTTCCTACACTATGTGAAGTGGCTAGGTGTGATTGGGACCATGGCATAGCCTTGCCTAAGCCATGTGAAGTGGCCATGTGTGATTGGGTCTATGGTAGTAGTCTTTCCCATACCATATGAAGTGGATGGGTGTGATTGGGACTACTAGGAGAGGAGAAACATCATAGCGTAGTTGTAATACTATGGTGGTATTCTTTCACATGCCATGTGAAATGGATGGGTGTGATTGAGACTACTAGATGCTTGCAGCGTCGTCATGAGACTATGGTGGTAGACATGCCCATGCCATGTGAAATGGATAGGTGTGATTGAGACTACTAGAAGAGAACATCATAGAAGAATACCTCCCTAGCTAAGAGGGAGTGTTGATATTTTGGTAGCAGCGGGAGGTATTCCCTCCTGGACAAATTTTCTTAGAGAAGAAGAAGATTCCAAGAAGTCAAAGGAAGACCATTGAAGAGTTGAAGAATACCTTGGAAGAGAATTCGACCCACAGAAAAATAATAAAGTGGAAATAGAATTTCCAAGAAGAGACGTCGGCCCACAGGAAAACAATAAAGTGGAAATATAATTTCCAGGAAGAGAAGTCGACCCCAACTAAGTGACAGAACAAGCATAAATAAAGGTGACACCCTGCTCATTTGATCATTATCACATCAACTCTCTTCTCCTAGTGCAAATTGCCCAGTTGTCTCGTGCCAATTGCAGTTGCAGTTACCAATTGTTTTAGTTTTGTAGTGCACTATTTTGTTTTTGGTGATTTCTCTTGTGTGGTATCTCTAGGAGAGGTGCACTAGCATTGTGTGGTGGTACAATTGTCTACCCCTGCTAGGGTTTGACAAGAAGAGATAAGTTATCGTTATTGGAGTTTCTTCATTATCATTATTTTGGTCTTGTAAATAAGAGCTTGTTCATGGTTGGATTGTATTATAAAAAAGAACCTCTCTAAGAAAAGTTGGTTGGCGTTTTTCCCTGGGTTTGGGGTTTTCCCAGCATAAATCCTTTTGTCTTCTTGTGCTTGTCTATTTTCTTATGTTTTCAGTATATGGTTATTGAATGTAAAAGAAGATCTAAATACTCTGGTAAATCTGTTGCTCTGAAAAGTTAAGAAAATCTAGCATTTTGGACCTCTTCCAGGATGATTTGGCATATATTTATGTTTTTAGCAGGTTGACCACCAGAGCTCGCATGTTGATTGTGGTTGTAGATTCATATTCCTTGTAGAAAATTGAATTCAATGAGTATAAAGTTGGGTACATGCATATAAATTTCCATTTTTATCAATACTTGTTTTTAGCAATGGACATGTGGTGGTGGTCTCCTAGCCATCTCGAGCATTTGTGGAGAGTTTGGGCTAGTTTCGACAAGTTTCAAATTTTTGGGAACGAACAATTGTTTTGGCCAAAATTCTATTTTTAGTAGTCATTGTCATCCACCAGCAGTGCCAAGTGGCAGGCTCAATTTTCGACATGTGGTCGAGTTTCAACGAGATGTGGCATCTACATGGCATTATTTGACCAAGGGCGCATAGGATGAGGTGGCACTTCCGTGGAGAAAGTTTAGCCAATCACGCTAACTTTTCTCACTAACCCTTATTCACCCACCACAAAACCACTTTCCATATAGTCCCTAAATCATTTTTCTCTATAACCCTCTAACCCTATCTAATTCTAATCGTAAACCTATTTCCCCTTCTCAATTAATTAATTAAACCTTTAATTTTATATCTACCCACTAAACCTTTCAATACAAATCATGCTAAATTATCATGTACCCTAACCCCACTTCCCATTCTTATGTACCCATTCCCTTTTGATTGATTAATTAATTCAATAAAGTGTTTCCCATTTATTATTGTCTTCCCATTCTCATACACACCTCTTTACGTCATCACCCTCGTGCATTCCCCACTCATATGCATGCGTGATATTTTATTGTCTTACACATTATCTTCTTCCCATTCTCATATGTTAAAAAGAAAGGCGGCGTTAAATTAAGTAATGAAAGGGTAAGCTCGCATGTGAGTGGACTTGGGTTTTCAAGTCCCACTCTCCTAAGACGTCTTCCATGTTAACTCCACACATTTAACATGCCATGCGATTCACCCTCACATCACTCACTTCACTTGTGCACAAGATTTATCTCAATCCACTCACACACTCCATGCATTCCTATCTCACCTCACCATATCACTCCCTCATCCTAGCATGCGCTAACTCCTCCTTGACATGCACTTTCCCTATCCCCTAACCTCTATTTCTCACATTCGTTACTCATTACCTTCTACTTCAAAACAACCCATGCACAACTTCTCCCTTATTCTCACGTATGATCTCATCATGTACATTCACTCTTTTACTTCTTTCTTATTCTCATGCATGATCTCCTGAGGAAAATCTCATCTGGTCTCTGCCACACTTCTGATTCGAAGAAACAATGCATCAAACCCAGATCCTTCATTTCAAACTCTGAAGTGAGCTCCCTCTTGCATCCATATATGAGCTTCTCATCCCCTGTAAGAAACATGTCATCCACATATAGGACCAAAATCAATGGGCAACCATCTTCAATCTTGTAGTAAAGGTTGGTATCTACATCACTCTTGGTAAACCCCAAGCTCATCAGATAACTGTCAATTCTGGCATACCATGCCCTGGGTGCATGCTTAAGCCCATACAAATCTTTCTTCAATTTGAAAACATGAGACTCCTTCCCATGGATTAAAAAACCCCGTGGCTTCTCTATGTACACTTCTTCTTAAATTACACCATTCAAGAAAGAAGTCTTGACATCCATCTCGTGTAATTTCCAACCCATAACAAAAGCAATGTAAATAATAGATCTAATGGAAGTGTACCTTGCTACTCGAGAAAATGTCTTGTCATAGTATTCTCCCTATTTATGGGAGAATCCTCTAGCCACAAATCTCTCTTTGTACTTCTCTATGCTTCCATCTACAACATCCTTGATCTTGTAGATCCACTTGGAAGTCACCACTGACTTGCCTTCTAGTTTTAGAACCACTTCCCACACATCATTCTTCATGATGGATTGATACTCTTCCATCATGGCATCCTTCTGCACTTGCTGCTTAACAACTTCCTCATAAGTGGAAGGTTTTGAATTAGTGATCTTTCTCATCAGTGCCACATAGCTCGAAAACTTGTGTGGTCTCTTGCTCTCTCTAAAAGAGCCTATGGGAGTTGCATGTCCTTTGGTTTCCTACAAAGTGTCTCGGAGCGATACCTCCAATCCTAAGAAATGGCCAAGGAAAATCTCATCCGTTCTCCGCCACACCTCCAATCCCAAGAAATAATGTATCATACCTAGATCCTTCATCTCCAACTCTGAAGTGAGTTCCCCCTTGCACCCATACGTGATCTTCTCATCCCCTGTAAGAAACAGCTCATCCAATATCAAGGGGAAACCATCCCCGAGCTCATCAAAATAATTGTCTAGCATATCCTGTACTGGGTGCCTGCTTAAGCCCCTACAAAGCCTTCTTCAATATGCAGACATGCGTCTCCTCATGTATCTTGTGGCTAGTCTATGTACACTTCTTCTGGCTACTAGAGCAAGTGTCTTGTCATAATATTCTCCCTCTTGCTGGGAGAATCTTTTGGTCACAAATCAAGTTTTGTACATCTCTATGCAGCCATCTGCAACATGCTTGATATTGTAGATCAACTTGAAAGTCACCACTGACATCCCTTCTGGTCTCAGAACCAAGGAAAAAATCCATATCCCAGTCCTTCTGATTAACTTCCTCCTCTGTCCTTGAAGCAAGGGAATCCTCCCAGGAGGTCTCATATCTCCTAGAATCCTCTAAAGCTTCGATCTAGCCTTCTCAACTCATGGCACTTGTCTGTCAGTCTTGGAAGACGTCTCTCTCTCCCATGTAAATCTAAGGAGGAATACTTTCTGAATGAAAGTCTCTAAGCCACTAATCATCTATGAGATCATGCTCACTCTGAGTTTGCATTCTCCCTCTGAAGCTTGACTCCCTCCGAGTCTATATAATGTTCGAAGCCATCTGATCCCTTTGCATGTGTTGACCTCCTCTTAAGTCTGATCTCCTATGAATTGTCTTAGGGAGGTTGCTCCTCCCTATTGGATCTTGAGGGTTGAATCCCTCCAAACTCTAGCTATTTATGAGCTGGTACTTGGTGGGGTTTCCTACCTCACAACTGGTGGAGCCATATGCTCCTACTCATGATATGCCTCATTAATGCCATATATCTGTATCCCCTTTGCATCCTGCAAAGTATCATGGGACTAAGATGGTCTCTTCCTGGTCACTGCAACAATCCTGGGTAGGCCCTTCTGGCTCTACTGACTCTTCCTGATGACCTGAAGAGTGAACAACTAAACTAGAGGGGTCTGTATGGTCATATTCGGAGCCTTATTCTCCTTACAATCAATCTTCATACAATATACTTTATATCCCGCAAAAGTACCCTTCTTGCCAGAAGGTTTTAACTTCGTCCTCTTCTTCTTCGGTACATGGTTGTATATGGTCATGTATATAACTTCTTATCTGGATAGTTTGCTCCATGTATCAAACTATAGACCATCTAATATGTTGCCTCCTACAACTGTCACTATAGCTTCCTCTTAGAGCTATCACCTATGACCTGCCCATAACAAGAGAAACAAGGGAAAACAACAGACAAGAATAATACTCTGATACTAAGAACAACAATAAAAAGGGAACAATCGTAACAATAACTCCTTCTCAGAGCTATCACTTGTGACCTGTCTAGAATAAGAGCCAAACTAAAAATACAATAATAAGAAATAAGAACAACACTCTTCCAGTGTTGTGACCAATCATTCCTCCATGGTAACCTTCCCGGAACAAGAAACAAGAGCAACAACATTTCCATGGTAACCTCCATGGAATTTACAAGATAACCTGCCAGGAACAAGGTCAACAACCAAGAACATCTCCTAGAGGAGATCAATTTATCTTGTAAACTAGTGCATCATTAATACTAAACAATGAGCTTTTACATAATGATCATAATACCAACAATATTCAAGTGTTACTAAACATTTGACAACAATAGCAGTAATAGAACTCTAAAGACTCTTATTCTAGTTACAACACTTACTTAGGTTGCAACAATATAAAATATCAAACATGATATGCAAACCTGGAGTCTAGCTGCTACTGTCCCATTTGAGTTGTTGTATATTGTAGGAGACACCATCATTGTTGCCTCCAACTCTTGGGCGTCCTCTGAGTGCACTAGATCTAAGATCCCTTTGGATATGATGTCATTGATCAGATAAATATCATTTTTCCAAGTCTACATCTCCTGCAAACACCCTCATCTTATATAGAAGTACACCATCCAAATTTGTCTTCTAATCTGAGACATTACATCAATAAGAAAAAGTTAGAAATCTGAATCAGAAGGTTCAATGTCAAGGAAAATGTTAACAAGCCTAAAAGCCTAAAAAATCAATTTTGATGGAAAGTTAATCTGGGAAATGCAATAGGTCCGCTAGAGTAGGGCGAGCTGATGAGTGGTGGAGTTTGTCCCAATCGAGTTTATAACGAGTGCTCAACGATCTTGACAAAGAAAACTGTGCAGCGGAAAATCTCATGATCTTCCTTCTAGCGATTAGATTGTTTTGAAGGAAACCTCACTCTTATACCATGTTAGATTTTCATTAGTTTTGTTAACATTAGATTTACCATAGAATTTTTATCTTCTTTTAACATTCAATAATCATATATTGAAATATATATGCAACAGATAAACAAGCACAAGAGGACACACAGATTTATCCTGGGAAAACCCCAAACTCAGGGAAAAAACCAACCAACTTTTCTTAGAGAGAATATTCCAATACAACCATGAACAAATTGTAATCGCAAGAGAAAATCGACAATGAAGAACTGAATACTTATCTCTTCTTCTTGTCAAACCCTAGCGAGGGTAAAGAACTGATTCAACACAGAACTAGCACAATTGGTAATTTCCAGAATTCTCTTTCTGGAAATTATATTTCCACTTTATTATTATTTCCTGTGGGCCGACTTCTCCTCTGTGGTCTTCTACTTGACTATATTCTTTTCTAGGTGTTATTCAATTGTTCAATGGTCTTCCTTTGACTTCTTGAAATCTTCTTCTTCTCCAAAAAAAATTGTCCAAGAGGTAATACCTCCCGCAACGACCAAAACATCAATAGTAACCTGACCCCACTTCCCATTCTTATGTACCCATTCCCCTCTGATTAATTAATTAATTCAATAAAATATTTCCCTTTATTCCCCCTTTAAATATTTAATTAATTAATTAAAGGGTTTTGTCGCCCTTCTATCCTCCCATATACACTTTCCGTTTCTATTAATTCACAATTCACGTCCCCATGTATGCATATCTTTTTCTTTATCCCCTTATTATTGTATTAATTAAATAAAAAAGGTTTGTCTGGCCTAAGTTATACGTATCTCCCTTTCAACATGTTATTTCTTTGCTATATATATATACCCATCCCTCTTCCTGAATCGCATGTTTATTCTTTTTTGGGACCATACACACCCCTTTACGTCATCACCCTCGTGCATTCCCCAGACATCTGCATGCATGATATTTTAGTCGCTCACACATTATCCTCTTCCCATTCTCATATGTTAAAAAGAAAGGGGCATTAAATTAAGTAATGAGTGGACTTGGGTTTTCACATCCCACTCTCCTACGACGTCTTCCATGTTAACTCCACGCATTTAACATGCCATGCAATTTACCCTCGCATCACTCACTTCCATTTAGTGCATGTTTAGCTCAATCCACTCATAACGGTAAAAACTAGCCAAGTTTTTACCGTTGTCATAACATATTTATCAGCTTAGATTGGAGGGTAGAAATTTATGTTAACAAATTGGAGTCATTGTCGGGGAACGCAAGCCTTGGTAACAACAACATCAATGAGTTTTTTTGGTTTAATTGGTTTATTTTTCTAACTCACCTAGCGATTCCACAGGATACAAGGACAACTCTACTAGGGAACTTAAACAATAAAATCTTTCGGTTTCAATTCCCTCAAAGGTCTAGTTTCAAGTTTAAGCGAACTCTAACATATTTTCTCGGAACGCGACTATTCTTTCACCAGGAGCTCCTTGCAAAGTTGGTAGGCCTACTGAGTTCTTTGGTAAGTTCTTTTTGACGAGCACTATGGTTAGTATAATTTCGATACCTTCACATTTGGTTTTATTTTCATCTCAAGCTAGTAGGGTAGCAACTGCTCTTGTTTCTATCTCAGATTAACAATATGGTTGCAACGGTGAGGCCACCAGTAAGGTGGATATTTTCTCCTTTTGACCCACTAAGTTTTGTTGCATTCCTAAATTATCCTCATGACTTATCTACACGTAAATGGAATGCCTTCGTGATCTGGGGAATTTCTCTAAGTGCTTCCTTTTTGCTGACTTTGACGAGGTTATTGAAGTTTATGTGACCCATTCTTCTGTGCCATAGCCAAAATTCATCTTCCTTCCCTAGAAAACACTTTTCATTTCCAATTTCACTTAATACATATATGTTTCTTGAAGTTCTTACAGCTATTGCAACCGATTTTCCTGAACCTGCTTTTCTTATCTCACATTTTTGTGAATCGAACATAAGTTTCTGCCTTGCTGTCCTTGTTTCCAATTCTGACTGTGCCCTTTCCAATGATTCTAGCCGAGTCTTCGTTTCCAGAGGAGACCGATCCATCTCTTTCTTTTCTCAATGTTAGAAACATGTCTTCATCACATGTCATGTGCTTTGAGCAACCACTGTCAACATACCAACCATGTTTCTTATGCTTAGCTGGTAGAGTGAGTGTGAATTCTTCATTGCTATACTGATTCTACTTTCTTATCCATGTTCTCTTCCGAGGTTCATGCCTGTGACTGTTTTTATTATGTTGTGATTCTCTAGGAGGGACTATCATTCTACAATATTTGGCTATATGTCCAAAGTTTTTTCACTTGTATCATTCCACTTCAGTGCTCAATGATTCAAACATGTTGTATCTTCTTCTCTGTGTTTCACTAGGCCTTCTTGGATAACCATTTTGTGTATGATTTTAAAAGTTGTTTATGTTCCTGCTATTAACTCTGCAATTTACAAATGTATGTCCAAAATTATTGCATGTATAACATAAACCAAAAAAGATAGTTTTATACCTGTGAGTTGAATATCTTCTAAAAGGAGTTACTATTTTGAATCCTTCTTCTTCCTGAGGCCTGTTTGTTTCTAACTATCATTGATTATGAAATTTGAATCTTCTTGGTGGAGGAGTGTCCCCGTGATCTTCCTTGTAGAACTTCCTATCCCCTCTGACTGTTTCTGTATAGCTTTTTGGATATGTTTTTTGATATGTCGTTTTGGAGCTTGATCCCTTTTCTGTCTGATTGTATCCAATTCCAAACTTGTCATGATTAGGCCTTTGATTACTGATAATGTGATCCAAAATTTTTTAGTTTTTCTGCATATTTTTCTTTTGAAGATCCTTTCTCAATGTGACAATCTCTGCTTCCAAATTTCCAATGATCCAGTCTCTTTCTTCTAACTGTTATTTGAGTGCTTCTTCAATTCTTTTATCTTCTTCTATTTGAACCTTCAATTCCATGATCATCTGCTCTAGTTCTTGAGTGTCTTCTTTCTTTTCTAGTTCTGCTTGGAGGTTCTTGTTTTTATTCTTTTCTCTTTTTATAACTTCTATAACACTCTACAGTTCTTCTCGGTAGTCAATTTCTGCCTCTTCATATTCTTCTTCGGTGTCTTCTTTATCGAAATCTTATATTTACATGAATATAACTCTTTCCGTCTCACTTTCACTGACTTCATCTTCATCTGATGAGGAGTTGTCTTCTTTGGTGCATAAAATTTTCTTAAAGACTTTATTTTTAGTTATTTTTCCTTTATATGTTTGTTTTCTATTTGAATCATCTTCATCATTTATTTTGTTTTTCTTATGAGAAAATTTGTTAGCAAAATGATCAATACCATCACAATTAAAACAAATCAATGGAAGCTTACCTTTATATTTGCCGCCAGTTCCCTTTTTCAATCTTCTGACAAAGTTGGCCACTTCTTCATCGTCTTCAGAGATGTCACTTTTGCTACTATATTATTTTTCTTTTTGCTTGCCCTTTTGATTTGACCTTTTGGATGCTTTGAATGCTGCTTCTTTTATACTTGGATTTTCATGTTTAGTTCTCATTTCATAGATTGTAAAGATTCCATGTAGTTCATCCATGCTTATTAAGTCTAGAAATGCTATTTCTTTAGTGTTGAGATCTTATGATCAAATCTCATTGGAAGAGATCTTAGTACCTTTTGAACAATTACATATTCTTCAATTTGTTCTCCCAATCCTATGATTGTATTCATTGTTTCATCAACTCATAAGAAGTAAGCTGCAATATTCTCATCTTCCTTCATCTCTAGCCATTCAAATTGACCTCTATAAGTTTGAAGCTTTGTTGCTTTGACTTTTGAATATCCTTCATAAATATTTTGAAGTTTTTCCCAAATCTCTTTAGTGGAGCTACAATGCATAACTTTGGTATATAATGAATCACAAAGACCATTCATAAGTGCATTTGTGGCTTTTGAATTGTTTAGACTGAGTTTCTTTCCGTTGTCATTTGTTGGCAGAACTACTGGTTCTTTGTATCCATCTACAATTGATTGCCAAACTTCAAATCCTTGTGCCAATACATATGTTTTCATCCTTCTGCTCCATAATGCATACTTTTGTCCATGAAACTATGGTATTCCATTTTTATACATACCGTTTCTCTCCATGATCTACCTTTCAATGGTTAAACTGATTTCTGAAGGAACCTGCTCTGATACCAATTGTTGGATTACTGAGAGGGGGGTGAATCGGTTATATAGATTTTTAATCCTTTTAACCACAATATGAAAGTGTTATTTATCTTTATGATTAATATAACATTATCATCCAATAAGTGCAGCGTAAATAAACCATGAACAAATGAACAATCATACACATACATAGTACACCTATATTTGTTTACGTGGAAACCCAATGTGGGAGAAAACCACAAAATGATTTTTCTTATTTGTATTTAAGAATTACATTCATTGGAAGCACCAACTCCCTTTGTTTTCCAACTGCAACTGGAAGGAGTCTCCGACTCCCTATTTTCAGGATACAACCTAAGGGAAACTCCAAATCCCCAATTCTATGGCTACAACCAAAAGGAGGCTAGAACCCCCTATGTTCTCCGGCTACAACTGAAAGGTGTCTACAACCACCTATCCTTGCCCCATCCAACCACCCTAAAATATAAGTGTCAAATGTAGAAACTAAATATGTCACTATAACAACCTGTTCTGTCAAATATGTCACTGAAAAAACTGTCACTGTATACTCATCAACCAATCTGATCTGATCACATATACCTCAAACACTATACCACAAGCATGTGCCTCAAATCATGTGCTAGAACCTCACTGTTATACAACCTCTATCTGTACCAATAACTTCAACAACATACATCAACCAAAAGCCCTCAAACATGAACCAATACTAAACTTCAGTAGATATGCCTCAGATCAACGCTACAACAAGCCCTAAACTTCTAAGAGGGCATGCATCCAACATATTTACAAGGAAAACCGTCAACCAGATTCATAAATTCAACACTACACATATGAAAACCATATCTTTTTTCTTTTTGTAGCATTTTGCTGCCGCAATTTTTCAGTCGCGGTTTTTCAGTTGTTATTTTTCTGCTGTGGTTTTTCTGCCACGATTTTTCTGCCACACTTTTCCTGCT
>SNQJ01S0125387.1:4945-26472 GCA_010110895.2 Picea sitchensis | reverse complement strand
TGTATCATAAGCATGAGAGAATATATCTACTAGCTTATGTTGGAACTTAGCCTTTCCTCACAGACGACACTGCTTATCCCAATGGCCAGGCTTGTGGCATATGTAGCAATTTGTTTTCTTGTTGTCAAGTTGCCTTTAATTAAATAAGGTATTCCTTTGCCTCTTATCTTGCCTAAAAAATTGTCTTGGTTTTTTGGTTTGATACCTAGGATAAGTAGACTTAGACCTAAAATAGGATTTAGATTTGTAGGTTTTGCAGTTGCAATTATCTCCACAACTTTTATTTTTGCCCTTAGCTTTACTACAGCCAAAATGGTAGGTCTCTCCAAAAATATTACACACAAATCCATCAAATCCTAATTTCCTTTCTACATATTTTGCGGTTTTCCTACGTATACATTCTTTCTGCAGTGTGATCATTATTTGTTCACGAATTCCTGCAAGAGAAAGTTCTTCAATGTCTATGTATTCTTCTTCCATGCTTTCTCGTACTAAGTCAGGAATTTTTCCAGGCATAGCAGAAAGGTATTTCCTAAGGTAATCAGGATTATTAGGATCTATATATTTATACAGTAAGTCTTGAAGTGTGCAATAGAACTCAGGCAGGTCCTTAATATTACACAGGTGTTGGCTCATGAAAAAGTCTTAGTATAGACAGGTATTGACTTTCGTTTTCCCATAAAACTCATGCAAGATAGCTTTGGTGAGTTATTCAAGGGGTTTTTCAGATTCCATCATGTGGATTTTATCCTTGAGATTGAGGCATTTCCACAAAATATCAAGGTTACCAATGAAACCCCATGTGAGCCTGAGTGTTAATTCACTCCAAGTGACTTTGTTCTTAAAAATGGCCTTTTGGGTTTTTTCCCATGCATTCCATTTTTGGATCACCGTCTCTATTTCCATTTTAGCTTGCAATTGAGATTGGAGATGGGAGTAAGGTCTATATTTTATCTGCTAAATCTTGAATGATCCTCGGAACTTGCTGGATAATATGGAATTTTGCGCTTAGACCCATATTTAGTGTTACACCATTTTCCCCATGTAGTTTGAAACGATTGATTTCCTTGCTCATCTGCAACTTTTCATGTATTTTCTTGATTAGTTTGGGAAGACTCGAGCTGTTCTGATTTTATATCTTTAATTTCAATCAATTGTTGAGATAACTGATTTTAAATCGTTTAAAGTTTTTCTTGGGCCAAATATAAAACTATCTTTATCTTGGGGAGCTTTGACTGTTGACTGCTTATCCCTTTCAATAATGGAAGCTGAGATTTGGGTGATGATGTTTTAGGATCAAAAGAGGAATAGTCTTGGCGACTGAAATCTGCTAAACACATGGGAGGAGATGAAGAATCTTGTTCTCTTTTCAGATTTGTCCTTAAATATGTTAGTACTTCCATAACGATATCCAACTTTTATGTTAATTCATCCAATTTTTTTGAGTTGGCAATAGAACTTGATTCTAATTTATCTAAGTTTATATGGATACCAGTGATATGGGCTTTTGTTTGAAGGATATATTGAGCCATATCATCTATATTCTATGTTAAGTAAACTAACTGATAGTTGGAATAATTTTGCAACCTAATGATATCTTGGGTTTTTCTTCAGAGGCTTTTCGATATTGGATGAAATCCATCTCTGCAATAAGAGTGCCTTCTTTGTATTTGGGAGTAAAATTCCTTAGACCCAGATATATTTAAGGAATTATGGTTGATTTTCCTAATGTCTCCTTTTCTCTAGGTAGATCATATTTAAACATTTTAAGTTCTCGGGGAGCAACTATCTAGAGACAATCAACACAGTCAGAGTGTTGTCCCAGATGTTTTGGTTGAACTGGAGAAGGTTGAGGAAGAGGAGAGAATGGTATATCTCTATATTTTTCAAATGAACCCAGATCTTAAGTGGACCTAGTAGGAACAAAGGAGGAGGCTTCACAGAATTTACAAGAAGTGTGTCTTATTTTGTGATTTCGGATATGTTTATCTAATTCAATAAATCTAGACTGAGGTTTTGGGCTAGATGTACTTGGTCTAGACTTCATGAATTGTTTAGCAATCCTAGGGGTGTCTATTATGACACTCTCTAATCTTCCCAATCTGACGACTAGACCTTTCTCTGTTTGATAGATTGTGAGATGTTGTGGCTCAGAAGGAGGAAGATATTTTTTCTATAGGTTGGTGTATTTGGCATTCCACTCTTCTGGGATTGAAAGTTTTGTAAATCACAGAGTGACCAGGGTAACGTTCCCTGGTCCTACCACCACGCCTTCACGAGTTGCACAAGTAAGAAGTTTTGGATTTAAGGCAGGAAGAGTAGTAGACACAAATATCAGACACACAGTTGTATGTAGTTGAGCAATTTCTGATCGAGGGGACATATCGAACCCATAAAAATGGATGTAGGCTTGCAAAAAATTGAGAATGTGTGGATCAATAAGTGAAACTTGAAATCTAGGCAAACAGAGGATCGAACATGGCCATTATGAAGAGGGGATTCGAAACCACCTATCAAATAATTTTGAAAATAGTTATGGAGAGAATCTACCACACAACAGAGATAGGATGTATTTAACCTTGGACATAACAACTGTAGTCCCAGCTGCCCCATCTATTGTAAAGGACATGGATTCATTTTTGTATATCTACTTTTGACAGACACTCATTGGTTCACCTCTACCCGAAACCTATTGTAATCATTATAACTAAAGGGATTCGAGACTCATTTGAGGCATTGGGTTAGAGAGTGAGGGTTTGTATACTCTGGGTATTCTCTGTGCTTACGCCCTCTGCGAACTTGCAAACGAAAACCAGGGATCTCAAGTGAGAGAGAAATATTTCTCTCTAATCCAGATACTTTATGAATGAGAGAGAAATGTTTTTTTGATCTCCCTTACTGTGAAGGATATCAAGATAAGCCTCAAAAGGATTATGTTAACCGCATGTCCCCTTCAGAGCTTGAATACTGCAAACAAGAGATCCAAGAACTTCTAAGAAGAAAACTAATTGAGCCAAGGCACAATCCATGGGCATGTCCTACCTTTTATCTTAATAAACACTCTGAACAGAAACATGGTAAGCCCAGAATGGTTATAAATAACAGGGCATTGAACAAAGCATTGTTGCCAATCAGATATACATTACCTTCAAAAGACGCACTTTTTGCAAAAAATGGTAGCAGTGATATTTTCAGTAAATTTGATTTGAAAAGCAGTTTTTGGAAAATTGGAATCACCCCAAAAGACAGGTTCAAAACAACATTTGTCGTTTCGTAGGGGCAATACCAATGGCATGTTATGCCATTTGGATTAAAGAATGCTCCATCTGAGTTCCAGAAAAAGATGGAAGACATCTTTAGAGATGTAGATTTTGTTAATCTATATATTGATGATCTCCTTGTCTTTTCTGTAAATATGAACATGCATAAAATACATTTACAGAAGGTGTATGACAGGATTTACAAGCATGGAATTGCCTTGAGTAAGAAAAAGATGGAATTTGCAAAAACCAAAATTGAATATCTTGGTTTGATTCTCTTCCTATGAAAGAAAGAAATGCAAGAGCATGTATTGAAAGCACTCTCTCATTTCTTGATAAAATACTTGATAAGAAACAATTGCAAAGATTTCTTGGTAGTCTAAACTACATAAAAAGTTTCTATGAAAATCAAGCAAAAGATGTAAAATCCCTGCAAAAACAACTCAAGATAGAACTTCCCTAGAATGAAAAAATGACTAAAGTTGTCCAAATCATTAAACAAAAAATCAAAAACTTGTTAGGATTGCATTATCCATTTATTTTAGAAACAAATGCATTGGAAAGTGTGCTACTCCAAAAGCATTCTAACAGAGAACAAATATGTATGTATGCTTCAAGATGCTTTAAAGAACCAAAATTAAAATATCCATCTTCTCATAAAGAAATCATGGCAACAAAGAATGGTATTAAAAGATTCAGGTTATTTCTCAAGCATGTACATTTTACTATCAGAGAAAAATTAAAGCACATGAAAGGAATGCTTTCAAATCACATATTTCTAGAACAAGGCAATAACAGAGTACTGCGCTGGAGCTCATGGCTTGACAGACATGATTTTGATATAGAATACAAACCAGGAAAATATAATTGCATAGTTGATCTACTTACAAGAGAAGCTCATCGAGCCAAGCATCAAACAAAGGATATAAATATGTTCACTAGATCCATATGATCTTCCAGCATGCCTCCTTATCCGACACCAGAAGGTTTTCATTGGGTTCTTGTTTGTAAAAGTTGTACAGTCTGTCTTTGTTTTGATTGTATAACTAGGATAGTCAAATTTAGTCCTTGTTATGAGCATATTTTGCATCATTGGGCAGATAGAGGTAATAATAGTGAATAAAGTGTATGGTATTTTAGGCAATCCCCTAAAATGTACCAAGGTGCAATAAATTTTGAACCATATGTAGGCCAAATATACATTGTTCTACATGAACCATGGTTTTGGTATAGGGATTTCTATAATATCATGTTGTATATAAAGCATGTAGGGAATATTCGGTTTATTTTTTAGTGTGATGCAATCTACCAAGAACAATGGAGAGGATGGTTCTATATTTTCATGTACAAGTACTACCCCAGAACAAAATAAATTGTTGATGTTGGCCCTAGAGATTTTATCTTTTGGCTAAGGTCAAAATTGGAGGAAGTCGCTAAATCAAATGCCTGGTTCTTCTTTGGAATCATGTATTCTAACATTATTCTACAAATAAAATATCAAAGGCCTCCTGATCTACCTCATTTCAAAATAAAAATTAAGTTTTGGGGATTTAATTACAATCTTGAAAATGAACGTGTGCCAACAATGATGGGATCTCCCTTTTACATGTCATTTAACAGTCTCCCCCCTATGGCAGTAACACATGCATCTTTGTCATCGAGAAGATATTATTCATCAGATTAAAGGAAGCGTAGTTGGCTAACCCACTTATCCTTGTGTCTTATTAACCGACAATTGTGTCAGTCGGGTTTTGTGGGTTCATGATACGAACCTCCACTTTGTAATATTTTATGTAACAAATATTTTCGTGGGATTCAACCAAATCATCCACAGTGTATATAAACTTTGTGTCATCCATAAAAGTATGATGGGTCCCCTTATGTCTACAGGATTCTTACGAGAGGAGATAAAAGTCGTAGTCCCAGTTGTCCCATATGTTGTAAAGGACATGGTTCCTTTTCGTATATCTACTTTTGATCAACACTCGTCGGTTCACCTATACCAAAACCCTATTGTAATATTTATAAATAAAGGGATTCGATACTCATTTGAGGAATCGGGACTGAGAGTGAGGGTTTGTATACTCTGGGTATCCTCTTTGCTTGCGCCCTGTGTGAACTTGCAAATGAAAACCATGGATTTCAAGTGTATGTATTTGTGTCTAGCTATAGGTCGATCTTTCTAATGTGTATCTATTAGGTCGATCTTTCTAATGTGTATCTATTAGGTCGATCTTTCTATCCACTTTGCTTGTGCCCTATGTGAACTTGCAAATGAAAACCAGGGATCTCAAGTGTATGTATTTGTGTCTGGCTATAGGTCGAATATGTGTTTGTGTATGTATTTGTGCCTTGGCGTCTTCCTCTTCTGGTTATGGGAGAAGTTGCTTGACATGGTCCAAGAGATCACTATATTCTAGAATGAGTAGTGTCCTATGATTCCATGATCTGAAATTGTTTTCTCCATCCATCCTATCCTCAATTTTCATATTGGCAATCATTTTCACTGGTAGAAACCCTAGGACTGAAAAATATCAAAATTTCAACCTTCTTGAAAAGTCAACGCTAGGGTTTCAAGATGTTTGCTAGGGTTAGGCAAGTTGCTCTAAAGTGGAGTTAGTCCCAACGAATTTGGAATAAGTGCTCAATGAGCTTGACAAAAGAAAAATGTGAAGCGACATATCCCAAAGTACGATCTTCATTTTAGTGGTTAAATTGTTCTGAAGGTAACTCACTCTAATACCATGTTAGATTTTCTTAAATTTTCAATGCAATAGATTTACTAGAGTATTTAGATATTCTTTTACATTCAATAACCATATACTGGAAATATAAGTAGATAGACAAGCACAAGAAGACACAAGGATTTATCCCAGGAAAGCCCCAAACCCGGGGAAAAACCCAACCAACTTTTCTTAGAGAGATTCTTTCTGATAATACAATCCAACCATGAACAAGCTCTTATTCACAAGAGAAACATATTGATAATAAAGAAAACTTGATAACGATAACTTATCTCTTATTGTCAAACCCCAACAGGAGTATACAACTGCAATACCACACAAATCTAGCACATCTCCTAAAGATAGCGCATAAGAGAAACCACCAAAAAAAATATAGTGCACCACAGAACTGGCACAACGTGTAACTGCAATTGCAACTGGCATGAGACAACTGGGCAATGCGCACTAGGAGAAGAGAGTTGATGTGATAATGATCAAATGAGCAAGGCGTCACCTTTATTTATACTTGTTCTGTCACTTAGTTGGGGCATACTTCTCTTTCTGGAAATTATATTTCCACTTTCTTATTTTCCCGTGGGCTGACTTCTCTTCCTGGAAATTCTATTTCCACTTTATTATTTTCATGTGTGTCAACTTCTCTTCCCATGTATTCTTCAACTATTCAATGGTCTTCCTTTGACTTCTTGGAATCTTCTTCTTCTCTAAGAAAAGTTGTCTAGGAGGCAATACCTCTCGCTGCTACCAAAAAATCAACACAAAAGACTCAGAATATCTAAAGGACCAATATTATATGCTCAAAATCTGAATCTAGTGCCTGGAGAAAAACCTGCTAAAATAGAAAGTTCTCACATGTCACCCAGAAAAGTGTCATTAGGCCTAGAATCATGCAAGGACCACCCTTGTATGGTTAGAACTGCTCCAAACTATCAAGAGACCCACTCAAACTGTGGATCCTAAAAATTAGGGACACATGTTGTATATAGAGATCTCTCTCAAAATGCAAAGGAACACATGCTAACTCTAAATCTAAAGTAAACAACCGTGTATTGATCATATACATGTCTCTCATGGGAACCAACCTCTGCTAACCATTAGTGCTAAACTCTGGGAGAATCTTAGAATGAGAGCTAAAATAGTGCATGTTGGCTCTTAACCCTCAAGATTTTCAAGGCTGAAAATGTAAGGGTTAACAATGGCGACTCAAGGAGATGAGATCCCCATGTGGGATTTCAAGAACCATATGAATATCTATGTCTGTAACAATATTGATATGTGAGAACTCTACAAGATGTACCAATGATGCTTTAAAAAGATATGTACCAAAATGTACCCCTGTAAATGTGTGGAAGGAAGGAAGCCCCCGTAAGCTGACCTATAATACCAAAGCTTTTCCATTGGGCCATGGAGTCAAATGAATATACACCTCCCATTGAAACACTAAAACAAAAGGGGTCTTATCCAAATATGCTACCTACTACCACCCAAATGTACACTCCTCCCCACGGTAAATGTGTTGATGTTGATGCAAGGGAGAGAGTCACTTGATCAGATGTCAATAATGTAAACACCTATCAAGTGGAGAGGAAAACCACCAATAATGACAATGGGTTCTAAGGTATGAGCACAACCTGTCACTCTGAAATATGTTCTAAAGTCAAACAATGATAAGGATCATCCAATCAAGGTCCAATGATACTCAGCCTTGTCAGATGCGAGATAACTGCCAATGAGGATAACGACTACCAAGTTGCTCTACTTTTGGTCCATCTGTAGATAATGTGTTGAAGTCAATACAAGATTACCTTCTGAGAAGAATATAAATGATGTCTCTCTTCCCTCCGCGCAAAGTGATAAATCAGAAAGATCTAGATGAAAGAACTAGGTACCATATCCCTATGTTGGATGGAGGGGGGGCGACTGACTAAAAGCAAAAGACTCAATGATGAGAGACGAGGAAAAAAAAACATAAGATATCTCAAGACACTCCTATGTCTCCTCAAACTACCCATCCTAAAAGGTCAATGCTTCGAGGACAATGACAAAACGAAAAACCCCATCCAGGCTCACTCTAATGATAGACACAAAGGCTCGACATGCGAAATATAGACATTTAGATTTTAACCCAGGAATAAGAGTTATGGACAACTATTTATTCAAGAAAAGAAAGACATACAAGACATGACAAAATGATGATATAACTAAGCAAAAATCAGCGAGACTTATGCAAAGACTAAAGTAGATAACTGAAGGAAAAATACATTACAAGGAAAATGTAGATTGTTGTCCTAAAATTGTAAAAAAATAGCAAGAAGGAAACATTGAAATGACGACGAGGAAAGGAAATACAACTACCCTAGACCCAAAATGTTTACCTCAAACCTGTCATGATTAAATCATCATACTCAAAGGACCAATGTAACCATGCAGCCAAATGATCAATTTGACGAGAAAGGTTAACAAAGTCAACCTTCCAGGGGAGCCCACCATGAAATCTCATATGACCAAAACTCGTCGTGATGTACTTGTTGGTGAAGCCATAACTGAAGGGTGTTGGTTGACTGCAAGCTGTTGGTTGGGATTTAGAACATGGTATTTCAATAGTAACAAGCGTGAATGCATGAGATCCCAAACTCTGGGAATCTACCTACTGAAATACATCCATCATCCTGAGCTCAACTGGGTCATGATGAACCCTGCTATCCAAGCTCTAATCAATCTCAGGACCTTGAAGAACAACCTTGGGATGCAAAATCGTAGGAAAAGTGTAAGGGACATCATCCTTTGGTTGAACCAAAAGTGGATCTTCCACCTGTAATGGTATATGATCTAATAGTTCTTGAACCATTGTTGTGATAGGAAAGGATGAAGCTTATGTTGATGTTTTGGTAGTTGTGGTAGGTATTAACCTCCAAGTGTAACCATTGTACTTACAATATAATATTTTGGGAGTAAGAGAACCATTAAATAGATGTGTATAAACCCTAGAAGAGAAGTTGACCCAAGGAGAATAATAATAAAGAAATAGAAGGCCTCATAAAGAGAAGTCGGCCCCACCTGGAAAATTCACTTGGACAAGATAGTATAAATATCTAGCTCATTTAGACACACCCTCACTCACTCAAAAATAGTGTGCAAGTCTAAGGAGGAACTATGGTAGTAGCTAAGGAGGAACTGTGGTAGTAGCTAGAGTGCAAGTCTAAGGAGCAACAGTGGCAGCTAGGGTGCAAGTATTTTTGGTATCTTCTTCTTATGCACTTCTCTTGGTAAAGGTATGCTTTATTGGTAATGTGTTGTTGTTGAAGCAATGGTGTTTTTGGTTAGGGGTTATCTGTTGGTTCTAGTGTGGACTTGTCTAAATCATTCTATCTAAGAAAATGTTACTGTGCTCGAGGGTGGACTGTGTGGATGCCTATGGTTGGGTGAGAATGATGTGACATTGTCTATGGTTAAATGAGCATATCAAAATTTTAAGATGGTTTCAGAACTGGTTTCCTTCATAACAGTCTAACCACTGGAAGGAATATCCTCAGTTTCCCCCATTGTCAAGCTTGTTGAGAACTTACTTCACACACCAAGAAAGTCGCCTAAGTAGGGTGGATCTTTTCCCCGAATCAGATCTGTAAATTTCCGAAGTTAAAAAATTAGGGTTTTCTCATAAAACCCTAGGTCACACCGTCTGGCATTTAAAGGCTGAGTTGAAGTTGATTCTTGGGAAAAATGATTATTAGTACTAAGCTTGATGAAAAGCTTGAGGGTGTTGACAACTTTTGAGCATGAAAGTATAGAGTGATGCTCATTATAGAGGAAAATGATCTAGAAGGTTTTATTGAAGAAGAAGTTGCAGAGCTAGAGGGAGGTGAAGCTAAGGAAAAGCACATGAAGAATATGGCTAAGGCAAAGAGGATCATTGCAGAATCTATCAAGGATCACTTGATCCCACATGTCTCATCATTGAAGACCCCAAAACAAATGTTTTATTCCTTATCCCGATTGTATGAAGGAAATAATATCAACCGAAAGATGACCTTGAGGACACAACTCAAGAATGTGAAGATTTAGAATTCAGAAACCATTCAATCTTACTTCACAAGGGTGTCTCAAATCAAAGAACAACTTGAATCTATTGGAGACACAGTTGAATAAGTGGAGCCAATAATGACTGCATTGAATGGTATCCCAAAATCTTGGGAATGATTTATTCAAGGAATTTGTTCTAGAAGAAAGCTAACGACGTTCAACAGGATGTGGGAAGATTGCACTCAGGAAGAAGCTAGACTAGCAGCAAGAGAAGAGAAGTTGGTCAATGATGATCAATCTCTAGCAATACATTCAAGAAAATGAAAGAGCAGGAAAGAGGATAATCCCCATAAGTAGTTTCAAAGGTCACAAAAGTCTCAAAAGGATTACTCTAACTTCAAATGCTATTGCTGCCAGAAGATGGGACACATTGCAAGAAATTGTCCTCTCAAGAAAGAGCAGGCCAAAAATGGACAAAATAAGAGACATCATGCTCATGCTCTAGAAGATGATGAACCTGCTCAAAAAAGAACGAAATATTGTGATTCAAGTGAAGAACATGTATTAATATTAGCTCTTGTAGGAACCGTCACTTATGGAAGTGACACATGGCTTGTTGACAGTGGTGCTTCTAAGCACATGACCGATTACAAGGATTCTCTCTCATATCTGGTTTAGAAAGATTCACCTCATAAGGTGAAGCTCGGTGATGACTATCAATATCCCATCAAAGGAGTAGGAGAAACCTCCTACAAGTTAGATTCTAGAAAACCATTTAAGATAAAGGATGTCTTGTATGCACCCGATTTGAAGAAAAATATCCTTTCCATCTCAGCGTTGGATGAGAAAGGATTCAGAGTCGCTTGTATTGACGGTGAAGTTCTCATGTGGCCAAGAGGAAAGACTCTTGATGATGCTATTGTGATTGGTGTCCAAGAAGGAGGTCTATACAAGTTAAAGGGACACTAAGATTCAACATTAGTACCCCCTGATATTATAAAGAATTGAAAGTCCTTTATTCGACGGGGTTGTACCAGATTATGACCTACCTATCCAGGAAAGTACATCAGACTTCTCGAGTCCAATATCCTCTACGCAGTAAGCTGCTGGAAAATGATTCTCTCGAACGAACGTATTCATTCATATAAGCGATCGAATCCAGGAGGGATTTCCTCATACCTTTGAAGATCATTGATTGAATTGAAGGTTGTGAGCACAAAGTTTTGTATGACTACGCATTGTGGTAGGTAGGCGTCACAGGCCAATATATCACTCAGGCCATACTTTCCCTTTGTTGTGCCCTGGGATTTCATGATGTCTAGGCCGACCTTCCACTCGTAATACTACGTTTTGTAACCTCATAAAGCGTCTCACCCCAAACAATGGGTCGCTTATCTTCTTTGGTTACATATTCACATAGTCCAGCCTTTGAAGCATGTGATCTCAATTTGGCAACCCTCAAACTCAGGGAGGGAAGGAGGCCCTTACTACTTATTTGCTGAAAAAGCATATTCTCACTATGTTATTCCACCGATATGGTAGTGGCGACCTTTGGCCTTGTGATGCTCTTCACCAATAACGCTTAACAAGAGATTGAGAACTTGCTCAAAGGTCTGGAAAGATACAAGGTTGGTTCGAATTGATTGAGCGAATAAGAGGTTGAACAATATATAAAGTTAATGAGCAAGATCAAAATCTTCAAAATAAAGAGAGAGAAATCAAATCAACTGATTGATTGCTTGTTCGTCCCTGACCCGGTCTTCTTGATGAGCACTTCAAATAGATAAGAGGAGGAGAAAAAGTGAACTCGATTCATTTTGATGATGATTATAATGATGATTCCAGGTTGGGGTACGGTATTAGGGTGTTGACTCGGTATTGATTGATATTTATCCCTTGTGGTATTCAAAGCCAACCAAATTCCATATTTCTTCTTTGAGGGGGATTTTTTTATTGATGTCGAAATAAAGACGTAATTAAATCTATAAAGCAGTGGATACAGACTTATGAGTATTTCTTTACAGAAATTAAGTTCCCGAAGACAGACACTTGGGCTGTCAATTTAGGAAGACAGACATTCATGATCAACTAGATGTTATTGTTGGGGGCTACAATGTCATTTACCTAAATACAGAGAAAGAAGGACCCCCCATCACCCACTATGTCTCCTATTGAGAGATCTAATTAGCCAATTCAAAGATCAAGATAGATGTACTTTCTTCCAGCTACCGTTGACCTTGTCTTTGTCTAAATCACCTCAGAAAAGCAAAAGAAGGGGAGTGTTATTCGCGACTTGAATCATTTTGTAAGATATACGAGGATTACATACATCCTATTGTCTTGAATCCGCGTTGCTCGACAACAGGATGGACACTGAATCTCTTTTCTTGATGTTGACCTTTGCCTCATTCTTGGGCCATTCCGAACCAAAGTGAGTGTTAACCCTCATCGCCTGAGGTGGGACTCCTACTGGGGCCAACAGTGACTGTGTATCACCGCGGGTTACGAACGAGCTCCTCTTCCTTGTTCAGGTCAAGGTTCCCGAGTGCCTATCCCCGTGCCCTATGTGGTCCCGGTTAAGGTCTTTGGGACCAAAGCTGGGAAAGCGTCGGCTGAGATAACTGAATTCATCCCAGGTTCCCTGCCTGCCATGTGAGTTTGACCTTCTTTTGCCCCTACATTTATGGGAATCAAACTCTACAGGCGAGGTCTCACACTGGCTGGGGTGAACCTTCTTACTGAAGGGCCCCCAACCACCACTTAATATTATACGAAATAGACTCCCCTAAGGGAGCCAAGGTGGGTCCTTATACGGGCAGGACCAGAGCCAAGGATTTTCCTCGTTGATTCAAGGCATTCCTTTCGTGTGTTACCTCACGTGGAGGGTTCATGACCATTCCAATGGGCAAGGACTAAAACAAACTGCTTACACTCTGACATCATGTCTTAAGTAATACTTAGGCGGATGGCTCGGGACTCTACGACACTAGAGGCACAACATGGCCAAGGGAAGGGCTTATACTCCTTTGGGCTTATCACCCTATAATATTGAAGGGATTGTTCGCTGCAACCAACTGGTCTTAGAGTAGGTCCCTAATCGCGAGAGTCTGCGAACATGGCTCGGGGTTTCGTTCTATTTTGAAAGGGAACGATCAGATGCGCCCAAACCCTATACTACCTATGCACCTGGAATCGAGGGATTAGGCTTGATGGATTACTCATGGGTGAAAGGCTTCATCAGGTTTATGGTCGGCTCCCTAGAGGCTCACTATTGAGTTAACAACGGAGTCTTGCCCAAAGCCCTATAGTTTGTCTATCGGGTTATTCAGGTTTTCTTGCCAGCTGTCCGAGATGACTAAAACAAGAGGCCTACGCTCCAAGTGAGCTATGGCATAGAAGGTTCACTCACTTACACTACAAAGCATTACCTATTGTAAGCAAGATGGTAGCAATTTTTCCAAATATTCAAGTGGATCATGAAGGAACATGCAAAGGATGCGCACTAGGCAAGAACATGAAGAATCTATTTCCAAGCAGTGACATCATGCATTCAGATGTATGTTGACCAATTTCAGCCACTTCACTTAGCGAGTATGTAAATTATGTTTCATTTATTGATGATTTCTCACGGAAGACTTGGATTTATTTCTTAAAACAAAAAGGTGAAGTCTTTAGCAAGTTCAAAAAATTTGAAGGTTTTGTAGAAAATATTTCTGAAAATACAGATTTTGAGGTCATATAATGGAGGAGAGTTCACCTCAGATGACTTCAAAACATTATGTAGAGAATTTGGGATTAAGAAGGAGCTCTCTACTCCCTACAATCCTCAACAGAATGGTGTAGTAGAAATAAAGAACCATATGATAATGGAGGCAGTAAAGGCCATGATTCATGATCAAGACATGCCTAAACACCTATGGGCAGAAGCAACCAAGACTGATGTTTATGTGCAAAACAAAAGTCATCACCATGCACTTGGGAACAAGACGCCAGAAGAAATGCTTGAGACAATTACATGAAGAACATCTTAGTTAATACCTCCCTAGCTAAGAGGGAGTGTTAATGTTTTGGTAATTATCGAAGGTATTAACCTCCAAGTGTAACCCTTGTACTTAGAATATATTTTTCTAGCAGTAAGAGAACCATTAAATTTATGTGTGTAAACCCTAGAAGAGAAGTTAGCCCAAGGAGAATAATAATAAAGAAACAGAAGGCCCCATAAAGAGAAGTCGGTCCCACCTGGAAAAGCCACTTAGACAGACTAGTATAAATAAGGAGGTGCCTAGCTCAATTAGACACACCCTCACTCACTTAGAAACAATGTGCAAGTCTAAGAAGTAATTGTGGTAGCAGCTAGAGTGCAAGTCTAAGGAGCAACAATGGTAGTTAGGGTGCAAGTCTTTCTGATATCTTCTTCTTGTGCGCTTGTCTTGGTATTGTGTTGTTGTTGCAGCAATGGTGTTTTTGGTTAGGGTTATCTGTTGGTTCTAGTGTGGACTTTTCAAAATCATTCTATCTAAGAAAAGGTTAATGTTCTCGGGGGTTGCATGTGTGGATGCCTGTGGTTGGGTGACAATAATGTGACATTGTCTATGGTTAAACAAGCATATCAAAATTTTAACAACCTCCTGTTGATTCATTTCTACTTGGTTAACCTATGGTACCTCCTCTTGAATCTTTTCATCCTCTTGAAATTTTTCATCTTCACTAATGAAAGGAACCAATGAACATTCCTGAGTATTCAAATCTTCACCTTCATATTCTTGGAACTCCGCATATGACTCAAATGGTGCAGTTATTGGTTCTGTATAATCTAAGTCAGAGAACCATCATGTTGCTCATCTCTGGGAACCTGATATGGTGCAAGTTCTGGTTCATCTTTAGTAACAAGGACTTCATGCACTGCTTTAACCATTGGTATTTGAAATTCATGGATCATAATGAAATTGCAGGCTGTGATAAAATGTCCTTCTAACTTAATAGCAACAAATTGGGCCTCGTCCAGATTTTGAGGTTCCTTATGCCTGAGAAAAATACCAAAAATACCATCAAATGCCTCAAGATAATAATTTAAAGCATAAGCATGATTATGAATTATGGTAGAAGGGATCTTATAATAAGTCTTAGAAAAGCGAGCAATAAAATCAATGATAGTCTCATCCCCATTCCTTTTAATATTATCAAAAGAATTAATTAAGGAAAAGTTTTTTGGCTTATCCGTCCATCATTCAAAGAACTTCACTTGGAATGAATCCCATCCATCAATAGAGGCATTGAGAATGAATTTGTACCACCTCCCCCTCAAGGGTTAACACAAACATCCTCATCACCCAATCCTCATGCTCCACCTCAAAATCATCCACTAATTTAGAAAAAACAGTCAAGTGACCCTGAACTGATTCTCCCGACCTCCTTGTAAACAAAGGTACTCATTTAAGCCATTTACGTGTAAATAAGTCGTAAGGATAATTTAGGAATGCAACAAAACTTAGAGGGTCAAAAGCAAAAAATCTCCACCTTACTGGTGGCCTCACAGTTGCAACCATATTGTTAATCTGAGATAGAAACAAGTGCAGTTGCTACCCTACTAGATTGAGATGAAAATAAAACCAAATGTGAAGGTGTTGAAATTATACTAACCATAGTGCTCGTCGAAAAGAACTTACCAAAGAACTCAGTAGGCCTACCAAATTTGCAAGGAGCTCCTGGTGAAAGAATAGTCTTGTTCCGAGAAAAGATGTTAGAGTTCGCTCAAGCTCAGAACTAGACCTTTGAGGGAATCGAAACCGAAATATTTTCTTGTTTAAGTTCCCCAATAGAGTTGTTATTGCATCTTGTGGAATCTCTAGGTGAGTTAGAAACATAAACCAATTAAAACCCAAAACTCATCGATGTTGTTGTTACCAAGGCTTGTGTTCCCCGATAACGACGCCAATTTATTAGCACAAATTTCTACCCTCCAATCTAAACTGATAAATATGTTATGACAATGGTAAAAACTTGGCTAGTTGAAGGAGATATGGTCCCAAATTGTCCCGGACCAAACCCCTCTCTCTTTGGGCTAGTGCTTTCTAGCCTTAGGGGGGATTCCCTAGGCACATTGAAGTGCCTTGTTGTTGTCTTTAAGTCTAATTTTTGCGTGTAAAACCTTAAGAACCACTGTTGTTATGTCTTGGATGGCATGCTAAATCTATTCAAAACTCTTGGGAAAATTTGATTTTTGACTTGGAAGGAACCTGTAGCGTTAGCGTAATAGATATAGTGTATAAATAGAAGAGATAATTGATCAAAAGATTAGTTTTATCACAATGAACAATTCAGAAATAATGATAAATCATATTGCAAAAACTCACAAATACCAACAAAAAACAAGGTTGAAAACAAACACTTAATTATTTTATTGATAGGCTTGCAAGAGGGTTGGTTGCGCCACAATTGGTGCAATGATTGGTTTACTCAATGAAATTTCACTAGACTAAGAGAGAGAAGAGTGACAATAAGAGACTACGTTGTTGTTGTTGAAATCCGACCAAGAATCATTGTCAAGCATCCAATATATAGTTGTGAAGACGCATTATCCAAGAAACCAATGAGGATGCATGTGTGGGCAATTAAAGAAAGTATGCATGCATGAGATAATAAGTGAGAGTGAGAAAGCACATGCGAACTAGGAGAGGTGGGTGTAAGAAAAGTGAGTCACTTCACATGATGAGAGTAAAAGAGTGAATGTGCATGAGGAGATCATAGGTGAGAATAAGGGAGAAGTAAAAGAGTGAATGTGCACGAAGAGATCATAGGTGACAATAAGGGAGAAGCTGCGCATGGGTTTTTTTGTAGTAGAAAGTAATGAGTGCGAGAAATAGAGGTTAGGGGATAGGGAAAGCACGTGTCAAGGAGTTAGCGCATGCTAGGATGAGGGAGTGATACGGTGAGGTGAGATAGGAATGCATGGAGTGTGTGAGTGGATTGAGCTAAGCATGTGCACAAGGGAAGTGAGTGATGTAAGGGTGAATCACATGGCATGTTAAATGTGTGGAGTTAACATGGAAAACGTCTTAGGAGAATGGGACGTGAAAACCCAAGTCCACTCACATGCGAGCTTACCCTTTCATTACTTAATTTATCCATAGGCTAAATATTCTACAAAATGAAGATTTTTGTTGTGGGTATTTGCCCGAAATCCGGCGAGAAATAGTTAGATTCGTAGATTTAAGTGATTATTTCTGTAAAATCCAAGTGCCCTGAGAGTTTTTCAGCATGCTGAATCCATTTCTGCATTCTAAAATGGATTATGAACAACAAAAAACAATGATTCCTCTAAACTTGTATCCCGGATTCCAGCGAAAAAAATTCATTTCGCAGAACAACTAGCCAACGCCCTTAATTTAACATAACCTTTTTTTTTAACATATGAGAATGGGAAGAGGATAATGCGTGAGCGAATAAAATATCATGCATGTGGATGGGTGGGGAATGCACGAGAGTGATGACGTAAAGGGGTGTGTATGGTCCAAAAAATAGAATAAGCATGTGATCTACGAAGAGCTATGGGTATATATATAACAAAGAAATCACATGTTGAAAGGGAGATACGTATAACTTAGGGGAGACAAACCTTTTCATTTAATTAATACAATAATAAGGGGATAAAGAAAAAGGTATGCGTACATGGGGATGTGAATTCTGAATTAAAAGAAATGGAAAGTGTGTATGGGAGGATAGAAGGGGGACAAAATCGTTTAATTAAATATTTAAAGGGGGCAGTAAAGGGAAATACTTTATTGAATTAATTAATTAATTAAAGGGGAATGGGTACATAAGAATGGGAAGTGGGGTCGGGTTATTGTTGATGTTTTGGTAACTGCGAGAGGTATTCCCTCCTTGACAACTTTTCTTGGAGAAGAAGAAGATTTCAAGAAGTTAAAGGAAGACCATTGAACAATTGAAGAACACCTCAAAAAAGAATAAAGTCAAGTAGAAGACCACATAAGAGAAGTCATACCACAGGAAATAATAATAAAGTGGAAATATAATTTCCAGGAAGAGAAGTCGGCCCATAGAATTAATAAAGACCCAGAATAAGAAGTTGGGCCACAAAATTAAAAAAGACCCATAATAAGAAGTCGTCCCCATACAAGCACTGAGACTAGTATAAATACTAATCTAGGTCAGTGCATTTGTATAGTCAGGCAGTTCTCCTTTTGCACTGCGCACTAGGCAGTTGCACTTGCAGATATAGTTTCACTATTTCTGGTTTCTTTTTCTCTTGGAGAGTGCGCCCCACTTGGGGAAGGGTATTCTTGGTGGTTCTTGGTGATCTCTCTTGTGCGCTACCTTTGGAAGAGCTGTACTAATTTTGTGTGGTGTTGCCCAGTTGCTTCATGCTAGTTGTAGTTACAGTAGCAGTTGTAGTTGCAGTTACCAGGTGTGCTAGTTCTATGGTGACTCAGGTATTTACCCTCGCTAGGGTTTGACAAGAAGAAGAGATAATTATTCGGTTCTTGATTGTCAGTTTTCTCTTGTGATTAGAGTTTGTTCATGGTTGTATTGGAATATTCTCTCTAAGAAAAGTTGGTTGGTTTTTTCCCTGAGTTTGGGGTTTTCCCTGGATAAATCTTTGTGTCCTCTTGTGCTTGTTTATCTATTTCTTATATATTTCAATATATGATTATTTAATGTTAAAAGAAGATAAAAATGCTATGGTAAATTTAATGTTAACGGAACTAATGAAAATCTAACATGGTTTTAGAGCAAGGTTTCCTTCAGAATAGTCTAATCGCTAGAAGGAAGATTGTGAGATTTTCCACTGCACAATTTTCTTTGTCAAGCTCGTTGAGGACTCGTTATAAATTTGATTGGGAAAAAATCCACCACTCATCAACTCGCCCTACTCTAGCACACCTATTTCACTTCTCATATTGACTTTCCATCAAAATTGAATTTTTAGGGTTTTAGGCTTGTTAACATTTTCCTTGACATTGAACCTTATGATTTAGATTTCTAACTTTTTCTTAATGATGTAATGTCTCAGATTAGAAGACAAAGTTGGATGGTGTACTTATATATAGAATGAGGGTGTTTGCAGGAGATGTAGACTTGGCAAAAGGACATTAATCCAAGCAGTGACATTAGATCCAAAGGGATCTTAGATCTAGTGCACTCCAGGCGAAGAGTTGGAGGCAACAACGATGATATCTCCTACAATATAGAACAACTCAAATGGGGTAGTAGTAGCTAGAATCCAGGTTTGCATATCAGGTTTGATATTTTATATTGTTGCAACGTAAGTAAGTGTTGTAACTAGAATAGTTGTATTTAGAGTTCTATTACTGCTATTGTTGTCAAATGTTTAGTAACACATGAATATTGTTGGTATTATGATCATTAAGTAAAAGCTCATTGTTCAGTCTTAATGATGCACTAGTTTACAAGATAAACTGATCTCCCCTAGGAGATGTTCTTGGTTGTTGACCTTGTTCCAGGCAGGTTATCTTGTAAATTCCATGGAGGTTACCATAGAAATGTTGTTGTTCTTGTTTCTTGTTCCGGGAAGGTTAACATGGAGGAATGATTGGTCACAACACTGGAAAAGTGTTGTTATTATTTCTTATTATGTTATTTTTATTTTGTCTCTTGTTCCATATAGGTCACAAGTGATAGCTCTAAGAAGGAGTTATTGTAACGATTGTTCACTTTTTATTATTGTTCTTATTATAAGAGTATTATTCTTGTCTGTTGTTTTCCCTTATTGTTGCTCTTGTTCTAGGAAAGTTACAGGTGATGGCTCTGAGAGGAAGCTACAGTGATGGTTGCAAGAGGCAAAATATTAGATGGTCTATAGTTTGAGACATGGAGCAGACTATCAAGATAAGAAGTTATATACACAACTATATACATCCATGTGTCGAAGAAGAAGAGGACGAAGTTAAAACCTTTTGGGAAGAAGGGTATTTTTGCAGGATATAAAGTATTTGATATGAAGATTGATTGTAAGGAGAAGAAGGCTTCGAATATGACCGTACAAACCCCTCTAATTCAATCGATCACTCTTCAAATCATCATGAAGAGTCACTAGAGCCATAAGGGCCTACCTAGGATTGTTGCAGTGACCATGAAGATACCAACTTGGTCCCATGATACTTTGCAGGATGAAAAGGGGATACAAATATATGGCATTCATGAGCCATATCATGAGAAGGAGCATATGGATCCACTAGTGATGAGGCATGCATCCTCACCAAGTACCAGCTCATAAGGAGCTAGAGTTCAGAGGGAGTCATCCCTCAAGATCCAGTATGGAGGAGCAACCTCCCTAGGATAGTTCATTGGAGAACAGACTTCAGAGGAGGTCAACACATGTAGAGGGATCAGATGGCTCCGTAGATTATATAGACTCAGAAGGAGTCAAGCTTCAGAGGAGCATGAAAACTCAAAGTGAGCATGATCTCAGATAGGGTCAGTGGCTTAAATACTTTCATTCAGAAAATATTCCTCCTCATATTCAAATGGGAGAGAGAGACATCTTCCAGGACTGACAGACAAGTGCCATGAGTTGAGGAGGCTAGATCGAAGCTTCGAAGGCTTCAAGGAGATATGAGACCTCATGGGAAGATTCCATTGCTTTAGTGACAAAGGAGGAAGCCAGTCAGAAGGATTGGGATATGGATTTTTTCCTTGGTTCTGAGAGCAGAAGGGAAGTCAGTGGCGACTTTCAAGTTGATCTACAAGATCAAGAATGTTGTAGATGGTAGCATAGTGGTGTACAAAGCTTGATTTGTGACCAGAGGATTCTCCCAACAAGAGGGAGAATATTATGATGAGACACTTGCTCTAGTAGACAAAAGAAGTGTACATAAAGCAGCCAAAAGATACGCGAGGAGTCTCATGTCTACAGATTGAAGAAGGCTTTGTAGGGGCTTAAGCAGGCACCCAAGACAGGATATGCTAGACAATTATTTTGATGAGCTTGGGGATGGTTTCCTCTTGATATTGGATGATCTGTTTCTTACAGGGGATGAGAAGCTCACTTCAAATTTTGAGATGAAGGATCTAGGTCTGATACATTATTTCTTGGGATTGGAGGTGTGGCATAGACCATATGAGATTTTCCTTAGCCAAGGAAAATATATTGTTGAGATCCTGTAGAGACTCTGGATGATGGAATGCAAGTCCCTGGCCACACCTATGTTGAAAAATCTGAAGCTCTTGAGTGATTGATCTTCAAATTTGATGGATCCCACAATGTACATACAATTGATTGGATCCTTGATGTACCTGGTTAACACCAGGCTGGACACATGTTTTGCAGTGAACACCTTGAGTCAGTACATGGTTGAGCCTATACATGTACATTGGAGAGTAGAAAAACATGTGTTGAGGTACCTACATGGTAGTTGGATATGGATTGAGATATGTCTCGAATGGAGATGTGAAGACTGCAGGTTTATACAGACTCTGACTGGGAAGGGAGTGCAGTGGACCGAAAAAGCACATCAGGATTTTGATT
>SNQJ01S0125384.1:39518-50909 GCA_010110895.2 Picea sitchensis | reverse complement strand
ATAAGCATTCCAAAGTATTTGAAGATATTCCCAAAGGTATTCCACCCACTCGAAATCATGATCATGAAATTCACCTAATTCCTAGGAGTGTTCCTCCTAACATCAGGCCATACAGATACCCTTATGCCCAGAAGAGTGAAATTAAGTGCATCGTTGAAGAAATGTTAGAGGATGGCATTATTAGACCTAGCCAAAGTTCTTACTCTGCACCAGTGGTAATGGTATTCAAGAAAGATAGCTCATGGTGCATGCGTCCAGATTATAGAGATCTCAACAAGATCACTATTAAAGATAAGTTTCCCATTCCCGTCATTGATGAATTGTTAGATGAACTACATGGAGCAATCTATTTCACAAAATTGGATCTTCGTTCTGGGTATCATCAGATTAGAATGAAGGAAGAATATATCCCAAAAACAACATTCTGAACTCATGAAGGCCATTATGAATTTTTAGTCATGCCTTTTGGCCTTACAAATGCACCTTCCACATTCCAAGGATTGATAAATTCCATTTTCAATCCCTTCCTTCGAAAATTTGTGTTAGTATTTTTTGATGATATACTAATCTATAGAAAGTCTTGGGAGGATCATGTGCGACATGTTGACAAGGTGCTACAATTACTAAAGGAGCAACAACTATATGCCAAACCATCCAAATGTTTTTTGGAGTGAAGGAGGTAGAGTATTTGGGTCATATTATATCTCATGAAGGTGTCAAGGTAGACCCTAACAAGATTAAGGCCATGATAGACTGGTCGATTCCCAAAACATTGAAGAATGTTAGAGGATTTCTAGGTTTGACTGGTTACTACCGCAAGTTTGTTCGACACTATGGAAGAATAGAAACACCTTTAATGACACTAACTAAGAAGGATGCATTTTCATGGAATCTAGAGGCAACTAAAGATTTTGAACAACTTAAAGAGGTGATGTGAAAAGCTCATGTCTTGACCACTCCAAACTTCAAAAAAACCTTTATTGTGGAATGTGATGCCTCAGGAAATGGAATTGGTGTTGCCCTAATGCAAGAAGGAAGGCCCCTAGCTTTTGAAATTCGACCACTCAAGGGAAAGGACTTACACAAACCCATTTATGAGAACGAAATGATGGAAATACTACATGCATTGAAGAAATGGTGTCCTTACCTAATAGGTAGGCACTTCAACGTGAAAACAGATCATGATAGTCTTAAATACTTCTTGGAACAAAGACTATCTTCAAAATAACAACAAAAATGGGTAACCAAGATATTGGGTTATGATTTTGAAAGCATCTATAAAAAGGGGAAGAAAAATGTTGTGGCAGATGAACTCTCAAGAAAGGATGAAAATGTTGAGGCCCTTCTCTGTGTTATCTCAAGCATCCAACCCTATTGGATAATAGAAGCAGGGATGGATGGAAGAATGACGAAAAAGTGTGGACTCTCATTCAAAGGTTGCAGCAAGATTCCAGTGAATCAGATACATTTACATTAAAAAATGATTCACTATGGTACAAACATTTCTTATATTTATGTAAGAACTCCCAACTCAAACAAAAGGTACTATTGGAATTGCACACCTCTCCAGTAGGAGGGCACTCGGGATTTTTGAAAACCTACCATTGAGTCAAGAAGGATTTTTTATGTAAGAACTCCCAACTCAACAAAAGGTACTATTGGAATTGCACACCTACCAGAGTCAAGAAGGATTTTTTTGGGATGGCCTTAAAAACTACTGCAAGTTCAAAGGTTTCCAGGTGTAATGTTTGGTGCCAACAAAATAAGGTGGAAAAACTAGGACCCCGGGTGTTTTACAACCATTATCCATCCCAAGTCAGTCGGAGGAGGTCATGGATTTCATCATGGGTTACCAAAGTCCGTATGGAAAGAGTGTCATCATGGTGATTGTTAATAGACCGACCAAGTACACACACTTTTGTACCCTCTCACTTCAGCTAGTATAGTTTCCACCGCATTCATGGAGATAGTTCAAAAGCTACATGGAAGCCCAAAGATTATTGTAAGATGTGAGATCCCATCTTCAATTGTGGACATTTTTCATATAATTATTTCTTGTTTGGGTACCTTAACGCCTCATAGGTAGCTCATCCTATCATCCCTAATATGATGGACAAACCGAGATAGAACAAATGTCCTGGAAGGCTACTTTCGTTGTTTTGTCTTTGATAAATAAACACAATGGTTCAAAATGGTTACCCTTTGGTAGAATAGTATAACACTTCCTTTCATAATAACGTGTAAAAAATGGACACCATTTATGAACTTTGATACTCTCAATTCTCCTTCCATCACTTCTTCTTCTAAAATAAAAATCTAAGGTTCAAGCAAAGGAAGATCACATCGAGAACAAGTTCTCAAATCTTAAAGGACAACCTCCATGGTACATAATCGCATGAAACAACAAGCAACAACACGAGTGAAAGAAGCTTCTTTTTGAAGTAGGGATTGGGTGTTTTAGACTGGCAACCATACAAACAGATGTCCCTCACACAAGCCAAGAAGGATAATAAATCATCACCAAAGTACTATGGTCTCATAAGGTGTTGAAAAAGATTGCAATTATGGCTTATAAATTGGAGTTTCCTCTATCTTCACGAGTACACCCAGCTTTCCATGTAAGTTTCCATGATAAAGAAGGTTATATGACAAGATCCCCAGCTTCAAACTATACTACGTAACTTTAACGAAGGAAGGAAAAATCATATTGGAACATGAAGCCATCACTGACACAAGAATTTGCCAGCTGAGGAATAGATCCATTTCAGAGCATCTCATTAAATGGAGGAAACTAATACCTGAAGATTTCACTTGGGAAGATGAGTCTTTTATACAGAAGCATCCAGAGTTACTCAAGCATTGTGAACAACACTTGTCTCAATGGGAGGGGCATGTTAAGACCTAATATTGGCTCATTACCCCTTAATTGGGGCATATTATATTAGTAATGTTATTTTATTTATGTCGTCTTTAGGCCATTAATTTTAATTATACCTCCTAGTCTCTTATATATACCAAGGAGACATTTTCATTTTGAATCATATTGTACTTGAAAATTTAAGTGGGGTACAAGGAGGTTTCCCCCTCGAAGAGGCTTATTATCTGAAATTGTATCTTTTTCAAGGCGTTGAGTACTTTTTATGAGGTTTTTCTATGCTATATTGGTATTTGGTTCTTAACATCTTACCATGCTCTCCATTTCTTGGAGCATCTTTGGTCCAACCATGAGTCTTTCAATTGGGTTATCCCAGCTAATTGGAGTTGTACACTTTTTGTCGTACAATACCTCGAAAGGGCTCATTTTAGCCGAAGTTTGGTACTCATAGTTGTATGAAAATTCTACTAAGTGTAGGTAGTATTCCTACTTGCTTGGTTTTGTTCTTACATAGATGCAGAGCATATCTTCTACTATTTGGTTTGTTCACTCAGTCTGTCCATCTGTTTGTGGATGATAACTCATGCTGAAATTCAAGTTAGTATTTAACCCTGCAAACAATTCTTTCCAAAAAGAAGATGTAAATTTTACGTCTCTATCTAAAATCACCATTTTAGGAATACCATGCAGTCTAAAAAAAAAATTCATGAATATTTCAACGATCTTAATATCTTTAAAAGTAGACTTTACAATAATAAAGTGTGCAGACTTACTAATTTTATCGATTACCACCATAATTGAATCATTTTGTTTCTGAGTTCTAAGCAAACCTGTAATAAAGTCTAGTGATATAGTCTCCCATTTCCATTTTGGCACAGGTAAGGGATGCAACAGGCCGGCTAGATGTTGGTTTTCAGCTTTTACCTGCTGACAATATTGACACTTAGCTAAGTATTATGTGGTTTCTCACTTCATATTAGGCCAATAAAATAAATTTATTTGTGTTGTTATCATTTTCTGGTATCCTGGATGACCTGAATATGGCTTCTTATGAAATTCATCCAAAACTGTTAGTTTTAACTCTGTTGAATATGATATGTATATTATGTTTTTAAATCATAGTATACCACTTTTGTCCAAACTTAGATCTGTTTTGTTTGAACTTTCTATAGTGTTCTGTAACTCTGTCACTGTTTTAGTGTAATTTTCGTTGTTATTACCTACAGTCTTTATCCTCTGTTCAAGATCACTTTCTTCCCTGCTAATGCTTATCTCAAACAACCCATTAACTCTTCTACTCAAAGCATCAACTACCTTGTTTTCCTTACCCTTGATATGTCTTACCTCAAAGTCAAATTCGCTCAAGAAAGCTAGCCATCTTGCTTGACTTGCATTAAGGTCTGACTGACTAAACAAAAATTTCACACCGCTGTTGTCAGTCAATAACAAAAAAATTATGCCCATTATGTAGTGCCACCACATCTTTAATGCGTGTATTACAATTGCCAACTCTAAGTCATGAGTGACATAGCTTCGTTCATGTTCCTTTATTTTTTGAGACTCATTACAAATAATGTGCCCTTCTTGAGTTAGGACACCACCTAGTCCTTATTTACTCATGTATACACAAACGGTGAAGTCTTTTTCTGGGTATTCAACCTTTAAAATGGGTGCGGTCATTAATAATTCCTTTAACATATTAAATATGTCTTGAAATTTCTGATCAGTTGAACTTGGTCCCCTTCCTTTGTAGTGATGTTATAGGGTATGCAATTTTGGAAAATACCTCTATAAATATGTGATAATATCCGATGATTCCCATGAATGACCGTATGTCTTCCATGTCCTTAGGAATCGACCACTCCATGATGGTTCTTATTTTCTCAGGATCGACTGCAATGCCTTCTGCAGATATTACATGTCCTAGGTATTGTATTTTCTTATGATAAAAATCACACTTATAGAATTTAGCCTATAATTTGTGCTTTCTTAGAGTTTGCAACACTATCCTTAAGTGTTCTTCATGTTCTTCCTCTATTTTATAATATACTAGAATGTCGTCAATAAATACTAATACGAACTTGTCCAAGTACTGACTGAAAATACTATTCATTAAACACATAAACGTGGCTGGCGTGTTAGTGAGTCTGAAAGGTATAACCACAAATTTGTAATGTTCATATCTCATTTGAAAATATGTTTTACTTATGTCCTCATATTTTATCCTAACCTGGTGATAACCTGATCGTAAATCCAATTTCGAGAAAATATTTGCCCCACCTATAGTGTTCTGTAACTCTGTCACTGTTTTAGTGTAATTTTCGTCGTTATTACCTACAGTCTTTATCCTCTGTTCAAGATCACTTTCTTCCCTGCTAATGCTTATCTCAAACAACCCATTAACTCTTCTACTCAAAGCATCAGCTACCTTGTTTTCCTTACCCTTGATATGTCTTACCTCAAAGTCAAATTTGCTCAAGAAAGCTAGCCATCTTGCTTGACTTGCATTAAGGTCCGACTGACTAAACAAAAATTTCACACCGCTGTTGTCAGTCAATAAAAAAAAAAATATGCCCATTATGTAGTGCCACCACATCTTTAAGGCGTGTATTACAATTGCCAACTCTAAGTCATGAGTGACATAGCTTCGTTCATGTTCCTTTATTTTTTGAGACTCATTACAAATAATGTGCCCTTCTTGAGTTAGGACACCACCTAGTCCTTATTTACTCATGTATACACAAACGGTGAAGTCTTTTTCTGGGTATTCTACCTTTAAAATGGGTGCGATCATTAATAATTCCTTTTACATATTAAATCTATCTTGAAATTTATGATCAGTTGAACTTGGTCCCCTTCCTTTGTAGTGATGTTATAGGGTATGCAATTTTGGAAAATACCTCTATAAATATGTGATAATATCCGATGATTCCCATGAATGACCGGATGTCTTCCATGTCCTTAGGAATCGACCACTCCATGATGGTTCTTATTTTCTCAGGATCGACTGCAATGCCTTCTGCAGATATTACATGTCCTAGGTATTGTATTTTCTTATGATAAAAATCACACTTATAGAATTTAGCCTATAATTTGTGCTTTATTAGAGTTTGCAACACTATCCTTAAGTGTTCTTCATGTTCTTCCTCTATTTTATAATATACTAGAACGTCGTCAATAAATACTAATACGAACTTGTCCAAGTACTGACTAAAAATACTATTCATTAAACACATAAACGTGGCTGGCGTGTTAGTGAGTTTGAAAGGTCTAACCACAAATTTGTAATGTCCATATCTCGTTCGAAAATATGTTTTACTTATGTCCGCATATTTTATCCTAACCTGGTGATAACCTGATCGTAAATCCAATTTCGAGAAAATATTTGCCCCACCTACTTGATCGGACATATCATTTATCCTAGGTAAGGGGTACTTGTTCTTAATAGTCGTTTTGTTTAATTGTGTGTAATCGATGCATAATCTAAGAGTTTTGTCTTTATTTTTCACAAAGAGGACTGGTGCTCCCCATGGTCAAACACTCGGTTTGATATATTTTTTGTCCAATAATTCCTGTAGTTGAATTTTTAGTTTTGTTAATTCCGACAAACTCATTTTGTAAGGTGCTTTTGAGATAGGGGCTGAAACAGGTATTAGGTCACTAGAAAAATATATCTCCCTCTGTGGGGCTAATTCAGGTATCGCATCAACAAAAACATCTCTAAAATCATGCAACATGACAAAATCCTCCAATTTGGGTTTATTTTCTTTTTCTAACAGGTTTTGTTACTTGGATGGCATAAACTTGACAACCATTTCTCATGCATTTCTTGAATTGCATTGTTGAAATATGTCTAAGTGAAACTGGTTTTTGTATACCTTGAACTGTCCTAGCAGTGTCATTTTCATCTTTATACTTAAGTGATTTTTCATAACAATATAGCACTGCTTTATGCTTTTCTAACAAATACATTCTCATAATTACATGATAAGATCCTAACAGTAGAACGTTCAGATTTGTATTTATGTTTGGACCACCTAAACTAAACTCATAATTAGAAATAAAGTCGACAACTTTTCTTCTTTTTCCCGTTGCTAGTTGTACCAACCAAGATTTTGCATGTCTTATTTTCTTAAGTTTATTTGACTCCACTATACCAGGAGTGATATAACTTAATGTATCTCCAGGATCAATTAAAACAAAAATTTGTGTGTTATCGATTTTACCTTCAATTTCCACCATAGAAGACTGGTGGTCAGCTTGCCGACCATCCATGGTTGCATTGATCTGATGCAATATTCTGCCTACATCCCCTACTGTAGAGGCTTCCTGTAAACTATTAACATTAGTTATATTTTCTTAAATCAAATGTGGACAGTTCCTCCTTAGATAAGGTTCTCCACATTCCCAACATTTTAATGGTTCACGGGGGGTGTCCCCAAACTTCCTTGTTCCCAAATTTACCGATTTATTGCTTCCTTGCATGTTTGGATTGTTGGAGTGAAAATATTTCCTTGGAAATGTTTTTGTTGCGTTCCGATAAGGAGCTGGCTAGTATCCCTTCTTCCGCTGGTTTATTCGGTCTTGTTTCTTATCTTTCCAAGCCTTGGGAAATTTTGTCTGTTGTTTGTATTGGTCGTAACACATTTGGTCTTTCATGAATAATTCACTCAAGGAATTGGGATTATCAAATTCAATTTTGTCCTTGTAGGAATGTGGTAAACATCTTAGGAACCGTTGTATTTTCACTTTATCCTCTTGGATATAAGGTATGGACCTTAGTAATTCTAGGAATTTGTTTATCAAATTTTCCATAGCCATTTGACCAAGACGTAGCTCATAAAATTATTTGTTTTTTCTTTCATAGTAACTTTCAAATAGGTATTGTTTCTTAAAGTATTTTTTAAAGTCTGACCATTCCATTTGTTTCTCCTTTAGGCCCTTGGCCAATTTCAGGTCTTTCTACCAAATGGTATCTTTTCCTTTCAGATTGTAGATGGCCATTTTGACCTTCATATTGCTAGAATAGTTGTATATCTGGAAATACTTCTTGATGTCTAATAACCATGCTTCATCTTCCTCCCTTATTCTGGATTCCCCATCAAAGGTAGATGGTTTTATTTTCTTAAATTCTCCCTCAAGGGGATCCACCTGTTTCCTTTTTTTGTCTGTTTTTGTTTTATCTTCTGCTAGAGGTGTACCTTTAGATGAGTTGTCCCCTTTCTCTGCTTCAGGACCAGAATTATTGGAGGCCCTTTTACTAACCTATTCTTCTTGGTTATCGTCCTTTGGTGTTTTATTTGTCACTATACTTCGCAGGAAGACTTCATTTATTTCCTTCTATTGTTGTTGTTATTTTTTCATTTTCTCATTGTCTACATTGAAAAACTGCAACTCGACAATGAGATTTATCATCGTTTCTAGAAATTCGATAGGTGAGGTTCCGTCACTTTTATGTCTTTGATATTTAGGAGGTATTTGTCTAGGATTCTCTTCAAGTCTGATTTCTGCTTCATTTTGGGTTGCCATGATTGACACATAACAAAAAAGAGTTTTATGTTTGTAACAATAATGGTTTGTTAGTTTTGCATAGACATAAATATGTGTTGAGTAATTAATTTGTCCCTTTTCAAGGTCCAAGTGTTGTAACCTTTGCTCTGATACCATATGTAATGTTTCCCATATTTTACGATAAAAAAAAAAATTCTCTTTATAAGATTACTATAATTTATCATTGATTTTAAAAGAGAACACCTTGTAACAATCATAATCTTCATGACAGAGAAGTTTCACTACCTCCTTGACATCCAAAAAAAAGGTATTGCCACTTCTTGGCTAGGTACACATGTGTAGTATGACATATTAACTCTAAACTCCATAATAGCGAGGGTGAAACTACTACCTAGGGCTTAAGTTCCTTTGGTCCTTATTCTAGAGCACATGGTGTTTTCTTTTGTAGACTATAGGACCATTTCCTATTTGCGCAAATTCCATAGAATAAAATACATTACCCTTAACACTCCTGGTCGTTTGTTAATATCGTGGTGATTTATGGTACAACTATTAAAAATCTGGAAATGTGACTATCGCAAAGGGTCCCGGTTACTGTTCGTTCGAGTACATGTTAGCTAACTAAATCTAAACGTTTACTAGGCTACAGTAAGAAGTAAAATATAACCAGAACGAAAAAGGATGCGCACTCCAAACCTAATCATTCTTCACTTGTTCTTATCCATAACTAAGAGTTATGTAAGGTGGTAGGGGGTGTACTGTCAAACATTAAGTCCCTAGATGCAACATTTAAACACAGAAACTAGTGGTGTACTCGTTGGGCTAGTGATCAACCTTCGTGCCCATTGCAAGCTTCCCACCTTGCACTGATCATATGGCCTCGACATGGATCTCTGATCGTCGCCATTACTCAGATCATTAGGGGTTTTCCATTGTTTGTTTTGTCAATTCTTATCCCTCTGTTTACATGAAGAAAATGGTCAAACGACCTATGTTACTCTTTGGCCTAATGTAGTGATCAACCATCGAGGAGCTAGGGTTTGCGTCAATGAAAGGAGCGTCGAGAGAAATACTAGTTGGAGCCTTTGCAAGGTAAGAATTCTTCTACAGTGGTTATTCATTATTTATCCTACATTGTTACATCGTCTGGTAATGATACATAGGCTCTATCGGTATCCTCCCAGACTCTAATGTATTAGAAAATACTTGTTGTCTGTTCTGTAAAGGATTTTAAGTAGGAGGTTAGACTATTGTGTTAGAGGTAGAGTCGATTGAAACTGGGTTCTGTCGCTTCATGGTTTTCCCTACCTCCATATGATATGTAACTAAAGAATTATCTTCTTGAACCCTAAGTGTTTAAATCTTGGAATGTTTATGTGTAATAAAATCATGGTCGAAAGTTGTAACTCTATGTTAATAATTAATTTTACGAGGGTTCTTCGTCGAGGGAGGGTTCGATTCTCCAGTGGGTAATAGTCATTTTTCTAAGGGTTGATATCCTACTGTACTTTATGTAGGAAAAGGTTGCATTTCTATGTGTTGAAAATTTATATTACACCTCCCGACCTTACCGTAAGGGGTCTTGGTATTATGGGTATATCAATTGCAGTTCCTTGTAGGTTCTCTTTATTGTTTGTTCAGGATAGAGATTTATCCAGGGTTTCCCTAACTGTGGCTCAACACGTATGAGTACAGTGATGGTTTCACTATGCCTTAATAATATTCCAAGTATTTAAAAGAATTCCCTGAGAGGTTTTACCCTACACTCATCCATAGACACATGGCCATTAGGAAACTTAAAAGGATTGTTGCCTCATATTTACAAAATGGAAGATGATAGGGTTTTATTTTTCGGCACCCCAATTTCCTGTTGAACTCATTGTATATTATCGTCAATCGTCAGCATATATTTTGTTATAGTGGAAAGGGTGAAATATTATGGTTGTAATGGTTCTGCAATTTCTGTATAATGCTAGTGTATAACATCTACATATTTTAATCATTTCCATTTCAACAATTGTTTGTATTTATTTCTAGTAATCATGGTTAAAGAATTTTTTATAGTTATCTAATGATGGGACCCCAGGTTTTGCGAGGGTACCCATCAGACTGACCTTGATCCTCTTCTCCCTTCTAGTCTGTGGATGTCTTCCTTAACCGTGCAGATGACATGACCGATCCAGATCACAAGTTAAGTGATGTTGTGAATTCATAGATATTATATTTTTGTAGCATAAAGATTGTCTAGGATTTTAAACTAATTTGTTATTCGGTATTCTATTAAATTCTTGTTCTCATTACTGTCGTTACTTCCTCACAGAACTGTCGATGCTTTCAATATTTTGACTCAAAATCATGCCCTATACAGAAGGTATTCAGGTTTTGAAGTAGCGCTTAAACAATGCCTTCTAGGTTCTATTATGTGAATAGATTAGACTATAGTTATCGTGGGTAGTAGTGCCATATTTCAAATCTGTATTTAGGTTTTTAAAGGAAAAAATAATGGTCGAACCCTTGTCTCGGTATAAGAAACATATTAAAGCGCAATGAACAAGAATCTTGTCATCATTCATATATTGTAGTCGATGTTTTTGTAGATAAGACTAAATCGGTCATTTCCCTGTTTCGGTATATTGGTTATGCTATATTTAGAGTTCTGAAATGGATAGTGACTCTCGGCTATCACCGAATATGTGTATACTTATAATTTTGATGACTCCAAACAACATGTCTTTAATACATTTAATTTGATCCTATATTGTTTTATTTTCTAGAAACTTCATTGTGGCCAACATAGCTATTTTATTTCTTTTATTTCATTGATACCTAACTTATACAGAGACTGGGATGATTTATTATCTATTAGCAAAGCTATGGAATTTTTGAATTTATCAGAATATGTGTAGATCCATTAAAGGTTTCCATACACTCTTGTTTTGAATTCATCGGGCCTTCGTGCCTCTAGAATTTAGTTCCAGAACTTCATTGCGTTGACAAATTTGATT